>JZKD02S1684808.1:116996-128581 GCA_000966675.3 Picea glauca | reverse complement strand
TCTCATTCTCACTTATAGGCTAGAGAGTGAGATGGATTATATTTCTTGGGAAGACCCCAATGCCCAAAAATTTAAGACTATTGAGTTAGCTTGAGTTTTTGAGTGTCGTGAATTACAAGTAGGAAGTCCTAGGATCAATTCCTCGAGTTGTCTACCTTCGTGTATATTGTGGGCCTCAATCAATGTCCCTTATTGGGTTAGGTGACCAAAACTGCAACCGATCGGTTTACCCTAGGTATCATTACCCTAGCCCCCTTAAATTTTCAATTAGTTATAAGACTTATTTTGGTTTATTTGGTTTTATCCTCTTCATCATTATATTTCATTTAATTACTTTGATCAACTCAACTTTGTAATTAATATTGTAAATTTGACCAAACCCCTTGTTTTCTCCATATTTTAATATTTATAATATTATTTCATAATAATTAATTCTAAAGCATTCTATATATTATAATCTAAGGCTCACTCTTTTCTATTATACTAAAACTTCATTGGGTTCCCTTGATGATGGATGGAGTGTCCACTTGAAATATTATAAGTTTCAAAACTATAAAACAATTTATTTCTATAAATTCTATTCATAATTGAATAAAATTATGAATAGGATCCTAGGTTGGGTAGGTGAGGTGAGATCTATAAGGAAGACAGTGAGGCTATGCTGCAATTCATTACCTTAATCGTAAGGTTCCTCATAGTGCTACACATGCAACCAATCAATTTATCAATGATTTGGCTTTGCTAAAGGTATGCTTGAAACCTCATAGGTGCATTTAGTGGTCACAAGCAAACCATATACCCATCCCAATTTCAGGATTGGAATGCATTATATATCTTCTTCAAGGAACATAATACTTGATCATCGGTAACTAAAGAGACAAGAAAGTGAAGACTATCAACCCCCTAATAAAATTGATCAAGCTTCAAGGTGCATTCTTTTATAGATTTACCATGGTCATGTTGGTTTTCACTGCCTACATGTATGATTGATATTACTTTACATCATTGTCAACCAAGGCCAGGGATATAAGTAGAAGCACTAACACTTCCTATGAATTATAACAAAGACTTAATGGGTCGAGAGTTAACAAAACCACTATTGAGAAAATCCTCCCTATTGAACAAAACAAATGGGGTTATCTTTATTTGGTGTCTTAGAACCAAAAACTTGTGCCTTGTTGCCTTTACTTATAGACATAGAATTTTTTCTTATGTTTATTAACTCTTTAGATACCGACATGATATGGGATCACATGGAAAAATAAAGTGCCTAAAAAGAGGTTCGTGTAAGGGACAAGGGTGTTAAAATGTAGATAAGTGGTACATGTTAGCATTTAGTGATGGTAAGAACAACCACCACTTATCTCTCACCATGGTTTCTAATATAATATGCTTGTTGGTACACTCCACACAAGCTACCTAAAATAGTGTAACCAAGTAGAGCGATGTTGTCTGCTGAAATGGGAAATGGGGATCATATCTGTGATATTTAGATAAGGAAATAGTGTTTGGGGGGTTTACTAGGACTTGACTGGGTTTATCAAGACCTTACTGGTTGGGTTGACCAAGATCTTACTGGTGGTTGTGATGCTAAACCTTCTTTCTTTAAACGACCTATCAACTATCTTAATCTATGTTGGATCCTCTAGTCCTATCACTAGGGAGGATAGGTTTTTGTTGATAGAAATCATAGCTCATGGGTGAAAATTAATCCATTTAGGCCTTCAGGGTTTAACATGATGATTGTTTTCAAACATGAGGTTTTGGGTCAAATAACAATATTTGAGAAACAAATGTAATAAATCCAAGTGTGGTGCTTAGTGTACTTATTTATTTTGGAAATGAAGGGTGTGCAAGTTGTATATTCAAAATAATAGGGCTAGGCCCAACCATATTGTTGAATCATCAAGTAATAAATACTTTGCACCCTATCTCCCTTAGTGTCCTTTCTCCCTTTGGTATATAAAAATGCACGAGGAAACTAAAATATAAGCTCAAATAAAGCATATCACCATAGGCTTAGCTAATGCTTCTCAATTTTGTATTAATTGGTACAGATACTCACTATAACATAGGAGGAGAGTGTTGGATAGTTGGTTGTCATTGATGTCAATCCTTTTCAACCCTAGAATAAGTCTTGAAGCAAGTTTGGAAGCATCTATAAGTGATGGGTGTATTTTAATAAGTCTCAAAAGTGGTCCCCTTATGGCGTAGATTTAAGCATGGCCCTCATAGGAAGACACTTTGAAGAAGTCTACAAGAAGCCCAAAGATGTGGTCATGAAGCCTGAAGTTGTTTGAGGAAAAAGAGAATGATGGAATATACTAATACATTCAAAACTCTTATAGATGGATAGTCCTCTTCATGCCATTTCCAATGGTAGGTGGTATGCCACATGGTTACTCACGGTTGAAGAGATATGCCATTTTGAAGATGAAAGCCCTAAAGTATGGTTAAGAAACCCTAAACAATTGTAACAAGAAATGACAAGTTGGCCCCAAATTAATTAAAAGATGAAAATTTGTTTCAAACAAGAAGTTACAAGTTGGCCCCATTGCAATTAATATTAAAATAAATATTAAGGATATTGTTGGTAAAGTCAACCCCAATGTAATAATCATTAAAAATTAAATTGAATTTTATTTGGGTCAAGTTGGCCCTAAAAAGAGGGTGCCAAATCTAGTATAAATAAGACACCTAGGAGTTCATTTGTTAGATAAACTCAAGTGATTTTTATCTAAGGTAAACAAGGAGATCATAGATGAATTTCAGAGGGAATATGAAGTGAAGAAGGGTGAAATTCTAAGGGAGGATGAAGTATTGCGATGATGTGCTCTAAGGTATGTTATTTAAAGGTCATCTTACCATTTTTGCTATAACTTTTTTTCTAGAATAATTAAGATAGTAAAAATTGGAAGATTTTAAGAAGACATATCAAAGTAACTATGGTAAAATATTCATATTCTAGATCATTGAAGTTTTGGAGATACACGTTGTGGAACATAGGGTTTTTGACAAGTCCTAAAACTAGTCTCAAATGTCATGTGTTATGAGAAAAATAGTCATACTTTCTTCATAGAGGATCCAAATTCTGTGAGACCAATTGAAATGGAAACAATATAGTCCGTAGTATGTTGTGAGTGAGTTTCAGAACCGGATATCAAATATTCAGAGCATGGCATGCTCTACAAGTTTTCTCTCCAGAATAGGACAAAATTCAGCAAGGTCTGCCATTTTCGCTATAACTCCTTTTCAGGGACAATTCAGGGAGCGAAACTTGGATCAATTTCAGAGAAGATATTGAAGAATATTGGGTAAAAATTGCATACCTTTATTCATTATAGGTACAAAGTTATGCTTTTTGAAATTTAGGGTTTGTGACTAATCCAAAAACTAGTCACGTGAGATTGAGGTAAAGTTTGATGAAGATGTTATTCTCTTGTTGCTGAAGTTGAGGAAGTTATGCAGGTCCATGATCACATACATCATGTTTCTACATGACTAAAGGTATTATTTCTATGTGTTCTATTTTGATGGTTATGGCATATGCTTAAAGCATATCTTGGATGGTTTGGCACATGCTTTTGGCATATTGTTTGAGGAGCATCTTGGATATTGGGAACATAGTTTGAGATGTAATTTGGCATATGTTTACATGTTCGAGTCACATCTTGGTACATGGTTCATGGATTTTATGGTACATATCTTATTACATGGTTGATGGATGTTGATGTATGTTATTGTACATTCTTTAGTACATGGTTGATGGATGTTATGGCACATGTTTGAGGCATATCTTGGCACATGGTTTATGGATATGGCACATTGTCGTTACATGGATGATATGGAACAAATGTCTTAGCATATAATTTGATGCAAATCTTAGTGATGATCTTGGTGTATGATTTATGAGAATGGATTTGGTCTTATTGATGATGAGGTATCGGTATCAGTGACAAGGATAGTAACAGGTTGATTATCAGGGACAATGATTATCAATGACAAGTTGATTATAAATGACAATGTCGGTGATAGGTTGAGTGTACAATTATATTTCAGGGAAAAAGGAAGGGGCGAGGAAAGGGGGTCATAGCCTCCTTCTGGTTGGAGCCGGAGAATACAGGGAGTTGGAACTCCCTTCATGTTGGAGCCTATAAATTACGGGGTTGTAGAATCCTTCCAGTTGGAGCTAAAGAATACAGGGAGTTGGAGCTTCCTTCAGTTTGGAGCCTGTAAATCAGGGGGTTGGAGCCTCCTTCTAGTTGGAGTAGGAGAATTCAGGAAGTTGTAGCTTCCTTCAGGTTGGATCCTATAAATAGGGGGTTGGAGCCTCCTTCTAGTTGGTGCTGGAGAATTTGGAAGTTGGTGCTTCCTATGAATGTAATATTTGATATATAAGAAAGAATTCCATGGGTTTCTCCCATTTGGGTTTCCACATAAAATACTAGTGTACTGTGTATGATGTGATGCATTGTTTATCGTTATATGTTTATGATATGTTAAATTAAATCATAAGTGAATGGAATCATTGACAAGTTAATGTTGTGATTGAAATTGGTAAAAAGTGTTCAACATTGATTCACCCCCCCTCTCAGTATTGGTGAATATTATAGTAGAGAGATGACACAGTAGAAAATACCTTCAACAAGTATAACACCTAAAGGACCATGCTATACCTTCATAATTCACAACGAAACTCATGTTTGGACATTTAACATAAATTTCAATTGCTTTTGTTAATATTGAAATAGAAGAAATTGATTACAATCACAAGAACACAAATATGCTATGAATATTTGCCTTTATCATTTATTGCAAAAATTCCTCTAATTACAATGTGACCAATAAATGCTTCCTTCATCACCAAACTAACACTATTTCACTGTGTTGTTCCTCTATGTATTACACAATCTTTTCTTGATCCTTTTCTATGTGGTGATCTGAACCACTTTAATCGCCCCCCAATGAATCTTTATTCAATTCTTCACTAGATGATCAACCTCTCAATGCCTTTTTCCCTCTCTTTTTATTCCCAATGCCTCCTTTGTCGATTTGTTTCTATCCATTGAGAATATGAACAATAACGACGGTTCACTTCCTAACCGTTTCCCCAATTCGAAATTATTTCCCTCTTCTTTCACCAACGATTGTCACTTGGTGTTCAATCTTCATGAGACATGTAGTATGAACTTGGAATCAGAATGTTAAGTAGCAACATAAAAATACCAGCACAATTCCTGTAGCATGGAGTTGAAACATAGAATCCTATAGCGTGGAGTTTCATCATAGAATCCTGTATCGTGGAGTTGCAACATAAATCTTGTAGCACAGAGTTGCATCATAGAATCCTATAGCGTGGAGTTGCAACACTGTCGTTTGTAACAAGGAGTTACAACATGACTTGTAGAGTAGATTTGAAACCATCTTTATTTATCCTAAATCGACTTGTATATAATTGAATTTGTTTTGGGTGATGCAGATTTCCTAGAACCAAAGATGCTCCTACATCAGACACCCTTGGTAAGAAAAAACATGAGCTCCCAGCTCATGTGGCTATTTCTCCATAGGATAAAGAGTTTCATAGGCATATTATTTCTTGTTTGGAAACCCATGATGCATCCTTAGACCCTATTTTTTCCCACTTGACTAAATATTTTGAATACTCCTTGTTGCGAGTTTTTGTACCAATCATTGTGGAAAAAATTTATTTCACTTCTTCAACTTGCTTGACTGGTAATTGTTGTTCCCATCCATCTAGAGTACCTTCATCATCACCTTTTTCTCCTTCATGAAACTCGTACAAATCAACAACATTGAATGTTGGAGATGTATCGACCTTGTCCGGAGTTCCAAATGAGAAGCATTATCATAAATTATCCTCAAGATTTTGCACGTTCCTATTTTCTTATACTTAAGTTTGTTATATGTATCTATGGGAAATCGTTCCTTTTTCAAGTGAGCCATGACTAACTCACCTTCTTTAAATATTTTCTTCCTTCGTTGCAGATATGTCCTCTGTTTATATTGGTTATTTATTTCCTGTAGTTTATGCTTCACCTTCTCATGCAGTTCTTGCATACTATCTGAAAAATCACTTGCATCAACACTTCTTTAATCTCCTAGATCCAGTAAATCAACCAAATCTACCACCCCTTTAGGTGACTTGCCATAAACAATTTGAAATGGGCTCTTTCTTGTAGATCTGTTCACTGAATCGCTGTAAGATAATTTATCTTATGCCAAAACCAAATCCCACTAACTAGGATTTTCATCACTCAAACTTCTCAATAATTTTCCTAAACTTCAGTTTACTACCTCAGTTTGCCCATTTGTTTGGGGATGATAGGTTGAACTGTTTGGCAACCTAGAACCCAACTTTTTCCAAAGTGTCCTCCAAAAGTGACCAACAAATCTCGTGTCTTTGTCTGAAGTAATACTCCTCAATAGGCCATGTAACCTTACCACTTCTCTGAAAAATAAGGAAACCACTTCACTAGAATCACTTGTTTTCTTACATGCTACAAAATGTTCCTCTTTTCTCCTGCTGAAAATCAGAATGTCATCTCAGTATACAATAATAATTTTTCCCAAGAATGGTTTCAAAACTTCATTCATCAGCCTCACGAATGTACTAGGTGCATTAGTTAACCCAAATGGCATAACTAACCACTCAAACAACCCATATTTTTTCTTGAATGATGTCTTCCATTCATCACCTTCCCTTATTTGAATTTGATGATAACCACTCTTCAAATCAATCCTTTTAAAGTACTCAATTCCACTCAAATAGCCCATAAGATCATCCATTCTCGGTAAAGGAAACCTATACTTGATGGTAATCTTATTAATAGCCCATAAATTTTTACACATCCTCCACTCACCATTCTTTTTCGATGTCAAAACTATTGATACTATGCAAGGATTCAAACTTTCTCGAATTAATCCTCTTTCATGTAACTCATGTACTTTCCTATTTACCTCTTCACTCTTTGTTGGGGTCATTTGATAAGGTGATTTATTTGGAAAACTCAATCCTAGTATGAATTTGATCTGGTGTGGTATACTTCTTAATGGTGTTAACCTTGTTGATAAATCATCTGCTACAATTTCCTTAAATTCTTTCAACAAATGTTGAATCTTGGTTGGTATAAAATTCCTTTACTCAATCTCCTGAATCCTTTTTGGCATTATGGCCTAACAACAACCACTCTATTTCTGGTCTCTTAGAAACTATTTAGCATAACATAACATGATTCGGTTCAATATCTGCATATTATTATTGTTACTGTCCTCCATAAACTTGTTGTTACTATTGTCCATACCCTTGTTGCTACTTTTTTCCATAACCTTGTTGTTACTGTTGTCTGTAAATTTATTGTTACTCTTGTCCATACCCTTTTCCAACATTGACACCAACTTATAACATTGTTTGTCCTTGACAAATTCATATGAATTCTCTCTACCATCATGGAATACCTTTCTGTCAAACATCCAGGTCTCCCAAGAAATACATGACATACATCCATATCTATCATGTCACATAAAACTTGTTCACTGGAACTCTCAATCTGGAAACTCAATAAATATTGCTAAGTCACAGTCACTTGTTGTCCTTTTTGTAACCATGAAACTCGATATGAATTAGGATGTGGAATTCTTTTCAACTTCAATTTCTCTATTACTCCTATGGAGACTAAATTTTATGTACTTACGCCATCTATGATAAGATGACAACATTTATTATGAATTTTTCATTTAGTTTTGAATACTGATGTAGGAGAATATCGGTCATCCTGGGGATGACGCGGAAAAGGAAGTTACGGGGATGTGACAAAGCTATTACAACAGTGATTGGTTGCTGCAAGTTGTGAATGGTTGCACTGCAGGGAGTGATAGCATTACTACAGATCATAATAATGTTGCAGATTTGCAGCAGTGGGGAAGTTGGGAGCACTTCTATAGAATGGATGCAGGTTGTGAATGGTTGCACTGCAAGGAGTGATAGCACTACTACAGATCATAATAATGTTGTAGAGTTGCAGCAGTGGGGAAGTTGGGAGCACTTCTATATAATGGACAAGTGTGTGGATGGTTATGCTATAGACGACAAGTTGTTACAAATTTTTTTGTAGACGTGTTGAAGGGAGTGTGTTGTTGGGATGAAACTAGAAGGACTCGTAGAGGGATACAAAGAGTCATTGTGGAAAGGACAAGCTAGAAGTTGGAAGGTGAAAGGGTTGAAGAGCACTGGAGAAACTGAAGCGAACAATTTCTAGATGACTAAAACACAACAAAAAATATATTGCAGAGTGGCTTGCGGAACCAACAACAAGAGATATCTCATGAGACATGAGAGAGAGAAGTGGTTGAGTTTCCACGACCTCTGCACTAGCAACCCAATGGATATTGCAAGCTCACATCTGGCCAATGATCCATTACATTGTAATCCGTATGATGAATAAAATAGTTTGAGTTTTGCATATTTATCCTTTCTGTGTGTGCATATGAATGGAATCCTGTAGGATGTTAGATTGTTGTTTTACCTATATTCTGAATGTAATTACATTCCTCCCATATTATAATATATGATTGATGCTTATCTCTATAGAGAATAGTTCCATATGATATCTCTATGCAAGTGCCTTGTAGGAATGTTGTGGTTGCAACAAAAGCATGTAGTAGAAGAAGATGTGTTACAACATAAGTGAGTTGCAGTGGGATGTATGTTGCAGCAATCGTTTTGCAACAGGAGGTTGTAACAGAAGATGTGTTGCAATAGAGACGTATTGTAGCCAAAGACATGTGGTTGAAGATGTGTTGCAACCACAGGTGTAGATGTGTTACAACGACATATGTGTTGTAGCATGGGAATTTTGCAACCACAGGTGTAGATGTGTTACAACGACATATGTGTTGTAGCATGGGCTTGTTGCAACAATAGGCATGTGGAAAATAATGTGTTGTAGTAGGAGACTACAACAAGAAGCATGTTACAACAGAGGTGTGTCACAACTAATATGTGTTGCAGTAGATGAGTATGATAATAAGAGTCATTTTGCAACATAGACATGTTGCTGCAACATGATGCATGTTGCAGTAGGATGTATGTTGTAGTAGGAGGCTACAACATAAAGTGTTTTGCAGCAAGAGATTGTAAAAAGAGATGTGTTACAACAAAAGACATGTCACCACAGAATATGTGTTGCAGTGGGAGATGTGTTGCAACATAGGATTTTTTCCATAGAAGGTGTGCCACATAAGAGAAGGTGTGTTGCAATAAGAGAGAAGGTTGTAACAAGGAGCGTGTTGCAATAGGAGAGGGTGATTTTTTGCAGAAGAAACGTTGTTGTAGAGGGAAAGTTCTTGCAGAAGGAAAGTTTCAAAAAGAGGTGAGTTGCAACAAAAGGAAAGTTGTAGCAGGAAGCGATTTGTAGCAAGAGGCAAGTTGCATCAAAAGGAAAATTGTAGCATAAGTGAGTTGCATTTGGAAGCGAATCAAAGTAGAAGGGAAGTAGACATGGATTCGTGTGAACGATGACACAACCCAAGGGGTTGTGGCATGATCAGATTGAAAGGAAGGAAAATGTAACAATGAGGAAGAAGCATTTTGGTAGCCATGATTCCTATTACACACACATAGAATAAATCTTTCGTTGCGAAGATACTCGGATGGCAGGGGGAGGATGCCCGCTACATCAAACACTCTCTTTCTTTGTTCAAGCTCTTATGTTTCCTTTGTCTCAGGCTTGAGTAATACTCTTCTCAACACCAAGTTTTCTTCTTCTTCTTAAATTACTTCCACATTCAACCAACAACTACTATATCATATGCCTGGGTGACTTACATCCTAGCCTCATTTCTTCTCATTATGTTCTATCTCTCTGGACATTTTGTTTCTTTGTGACCCTCTACACCACATATATAACATGTAATCACATACTTACTTCGGCCGAAACCTATGCCTCTGCCATCACTTCTTCCACCTGTCGTATTTTGACTATTGGTTTCTTCATCCTCCTTCTCGTTATCTTTAGTAGCACTTGCTCTGCCTTTGACTCTAGTTCCTTTTCCCTAAAACTTCTAGCACAATATGTCAATATTTTCTTCCACTTTCAAAGAAACCTGAGAGGTTTCATTTACATTATGAATGTAATGCGTACTCAGCTCATCCTGAATCTGACACTTTATTCCATTCACATATCTTGCCACTCTTTGATACTTCGATTCTTTTATCCCTGAACTGAGTGACAACTTGAAAAACGCCTTTGTATATTCATGAACAAATGTCTCTTTCTGGTTGAGATTTTGTACTTGTCTACACAAGTTATGCTAGTAGTCAATAGGTAAACATTTCTCTTTGATTTTACTAACCATATTCTTCCAAGTGTTAATCTTCTTTAATCTATTATCTATTATGTCTTTCTACAACATATCCCACCAAAGTGCAACATGTCCTTTCAACTTCGTAATGGAAAAATGAACACAATTGGGATCTTGAACATTCTCATACTTGAAGTATATTTCAATCTCTCTTATCCAATCTACAAGAATTTTGTCCCTCATAATTCCATCATAGCACGCAAATTCAACCCTTGCACTACCTCTGTTACTCAAGAAGGAAATAAAACTCATTGTTGGGTCTCCTTCCTCAACATTTTGTTCAACTTCAATCTCTTCCTAAGATTTTGAATCTAACTCGACTTCTCCATTTCTTCTATTCTATAACTCTTTTATTCTTCTTCTTAATTGTTCGCATTTTGTATTCCTCACACCTCCTCATGTTGCTCCTACTCTTCGCGGTGGCATCCTTACGATTTTTCTTGCAACCCTTACTCAGAACAATATTCACAGGCCTTACCTCTGGGCACTCTTCTCTCAAAACTTAGGAACTGAACCCACTATGATACCACTTGACACAGTAGCAAATCCCTGCATCAATTCTAACACACTGTTGACGGGAGAAAATGATCGTCCATTAATTGGAAGAACGAGTCTGGTCTAGGGTTGTCTAAATAACCCAAGATGTTTGGTGTAACTAGTTCTGACGGGTTTAATGGCTCCGTTAGCCAATCTAAGAATCCTAAAAGAAACGAATAAAAGAGAGAAATAACTAACTAATTACTAAACACTGTATATATATGTACATATGCTCTAATGTAACTGTAGTAGTTGTATTTAAGCAGAAGATATACAAGTCTCGTTTATTTACATGATTTACAAGATGCAAGTTTTAATCGAAACTTACGAAAATCGATGTGAACAATGATTGTTTCTAGGAAGCAGATAAAGAAAGAACATAAAAATATTTATTGTTTTTCTTTTATAAATTTAAAGAATCTTGCAAAAAAAGTTAATGAAACATGAACATGTGGATGGTCAAAGTTGAACCATACATTCTAGTTTCAATGATATGTAAATGACAGAAAAATACAAAGAAGCTATCCTGTCAATGAATTAGTGAGGTGTATCTAAGCATCTGCATGAGTGGTGAACATCCAACTGCCATGTCCAAGAGAGAAATCTACAATGAACCTTATGACTATTCTAAATAAATTCAGAACATGTATTGGCAGCTTAGGTTTTAA
>JZKD02S1684808.1:101346-116986 GCA_000966675.3 Picea glauca | reverse complement strand
CAAAGTGCCATATACTTTTCACTGTTAGCACGCGTCAAAGAGTAACTGAATTTAATGATTGATTGAAAATATTTAAATCGTGAATGCCCCAGCCTCCATTCCTTTTGGGTCTTTACAACCACTCCCAGCTACAAAGGTGAATCCTTTGTCTATCTTGGTGGCCATTCCAAAAAAAATCGAAGATCAATTTCCTGATTTTGGTTAAGATCAAGCAAGGTAATTCTTCCAAAGACATCCAATAGACTATTTGACCTTCCAGAACAATTTTTACTAGGATATACCTCCCTGCCAATGAGAGCCACCTGTTGCCCCATAAATTGATTTTGTGAGATATTTTGGCCACAATCCATTCCCAATCGGAAGCTCGATGTGTCCCAGTCTTCAAGTAGTAACCTAGGTAACAAAATCCAATATTAAGATCACTGAAGGTATAGTTAAGGGCCGATTTGAAGTCGTCCAGATCATGATCTAAGAGGCCAGAGTAATGGAATGTTGATTTTGATAGGTTCACTGCTAGGCCAGAGGCTTTACAAAAATGTACAAGCAGTTTATCGATCACTCTCCATTCCGATAGGCTAGCTTTGGATAATATAAGGATGTCGTCCACAAAAATAAGATGTAGGATAATGGTGAACAAGGATGTTTTAAGGATGAAAATTTATTTTAAAATGTTGAAACCTTGGCGAATATTATTAATTCTTCATATGCCAACTATAAATTTTTGACGATTTTTTTGTAAAAATATTCAAATTTCTAAGGATTTTATATAGTCTGTATAATTTTTTGGTGATTTTTAAGGTAAAATAATTTTATCCTATAGAATTTGGGCGAATCATTTTTAGAATAGCGAATCGTTTTTTGGGAAAAACCATGGAAAATTAGCTCATGAGCGATATTTAGCCCCTAAAATCATCCCTGAATTATTGGTGAAGTTGTCAATCTTTAAACCTATGATTGCACCCTCTGCTTGACTTTTTTTTAATAATAAGTTGAGGCCCTCCATGATAAGTATGAAGAGAAGTGGTGAGAGAGGGCATCCCTGTTGAATTCCCCTTCCGCTTTTGAAAAAATCAGTAGCCTCCCCATTAATAAGGACAACAAAATAAGATGAAGTAATGCAAGACATGATCCAGTTGGCCACATTTAACCCTACCCCAATTTTTAGAAGGATCAATATGAGAAGATCCCAATCAATGCAGTCATAGGCTTTCTTTAAGTCTAGTTTGAGGAATAGTTCTTTTAACTTATTCTTTTTGATACGGTGGAGGCTTTCGTGTGCCGTCCCGATTGCATCTTGAATGTGTCTACCTTCCAGGAAACCCATCTGTTTAGGAGAGAGTGAATTTGACAGAAAAGGATTGATACGGTTGGAAATGATTTTTGAAATAAGCTTATAACAAAGGTTGCAAAGGGAAATAGGGTAGAAGTCCTTGAAATTTTTTGGATTATTGACTTTCAGAATCAGTGTTATAAATGTTGAGTTTAGGCCACCGATGATTTTGCCTAAAAGTCTAGACTCTTCGACCATTGCTAAGAGATCCTCACCAACTAGATCGAAGAAGTAAATAAAAAATTCTGTTGACCACCCATCCAATCCCATACTTTTTTATTTCTTACAAAGAAAGAGAACTGATTTTAATTCTGCCATAGTAATAGGTTTGTACAGTGTATCCTCTTCCTCTTCATCGACCATAACCGTGGAAATTTATATGATTTTAAATTGTTCTTCTATATTTGGTAATGAGGATTCTCTGTAGAAATGCTTGAAGTAAAGGATTGCTTCTTCTTTAATGCCCTGCCGATCCACCACTTTTTCACCATCATCCCTGTTTATTTCCCAAATATGTTTTTTAACTCTGTTATGACTAGCTATCTTATGAAAATATTTCGTGTTCCTATCTCCGCCGGCCAACCAGAGTGCCCTGCTTCGCAATCACCAGTGCTCTTCCTCAGATCTTAATAGTTAATTTCTCTCTATTTCCAGACACCTCAATATTTCCTTTGCTCCTTCCTCATTATAGTCATTACTCGGAATATTAGAGTAAGTTTTAATTTATGCTTCGATCATCAACAATTTTGCTTTATTCTTTGTCTTCAGATTTTTGTTCCATAATTTTGTAGCTTCTTTTAGGCCCTGTAGTTTCCAAATAATTTGTTTCTATTTGCCTCTTTTAGTTAGATAAATCGGATCTCTCCATATGCTTTCCACAATGGCTGAAAAATCCTTTGTATATAGCCAATGCTCATTAAATTTAAAAGGATAAACTTTGTAGGCAGGCGGAAGTTCAAACTGTAAGAGGAAAAGAGCATGTTCGGAGATAAAGGGCATCTCAACCCATGACCTATAAAATCCAGCATCGGATAGAAGTGATTCAGCTACTAGAACCCTGTCTAATCTTCTAGAGATGGCTTCTTGACCCTGGTGGCTATTCCTCCAGTTGATTTTTGTTTTTTTAATATGTTTTATAAATAACTAATTCCATTTTGCAAACGTCAAAGTAGTTCATAAATGAGGCACATTGATATTAATTATGATAAATAAGAACGGACAGTAAGATAAGTATTTTTTTGACATTTTGAAGAGGCAATAACACCACTTAAATAGTGAGCAATGACATTAAATACATGAAATAACAAGTAATGTTTGATTTGTATAACTTACAATGATACTATTTAAATGAAAATTATTTTTTCTTATTGACTACAATCATTGCATTTCTATATAAAGACTCTTAGAGAACTTCCATTACATTTTTCATGTGTGAGGATGATTTTTTTCCTTTTTCCAAACCTTAAAACAAAACACACTAGTAGACAATTTTCCACAAGCCATTTTCTTTATTTTTATTATATGTTCATATCAAGTTGACTTGCCTCATCAATGGTATCTCTAATATTTAGTACCATAGTCTTGACATTTTAGAGAACTAGATGGATAAGGATGTTTTGATAACACATTGATATTATACAATTGATACATCCATCCATGTGCATACATTCCATTGTTAGCTAGCAATATCAACCATCACACCCACCATGAAGATTACATTCATTGAGTTCACATTGTAGATGATTTTTGTAAGTGAAGCCACACTCTTTTATTTTAGACGTATCCACTACATGTCCCATTAACATCACAATTAATTGTGTCTGAACCCAAAAACATGTTTAGATGTCTAGATTTATAGCAATGACAAGGACAATTATAGAATCTAACTTAGAGTTACCAATTTTTTTCCTCCATGACTACCCAACTAAGTTGCACCAATTAGTTTTGTTTGGATGTAGTTGGGCTTGCTATACATCAACTTTAGCTTTGTAGTTATTTGAGATTGAGTAGATTTTAGTTTTTCTTGGTTTTGTAAATGAGTTCTTCTATTGTGCAAACAATTGGTTTCAATTTTGACTCCACATACCAACTCCTTCAACTTCAATGGTTTCAACATGCTTTTAGTTGGTATGTAGATTTTGTTCGACAAAATAAGGTATTTCCACACAGGTTAAACACCTTAAGCAATTTCTCACACAACCAGATCAAAGATCAATGCAACAATGTTTTACTTGGTTAAAACCCTAAAAGAGGAAACCAATCTACAGTCCCAACCAATGTGGCCACTTGAGGCAATATGTTAATGCAAAAGAAAAATATTGTACATAAGAGTTTCTCACAATTGATCTTCAACAAATGACTTTCCATGTTTCTTAAATATAGATCACGGACCAATCTGGTGCTAAGCCATGAATCAATATAACAATTAGTATTGAGAAGAATATGAACTTTCGAATCACTTTTTGTCTAGAACATATTGTGACAATCATGTTACATACGTACAAATTCATACTAAAGAAAAAAACTTTACCTAAAGACACATTAGACCAAGTTGATCTTAACTAACTCCTAAGTGTCTAAATATTTGTTGATCTCTTTTCCTGTTAAGGACAAGAGTCAACCTTGTAAGGTATTCTTACAAGATTTTAAAAATCCCCTCTTCATTTTTATAGAGGTGGTACTCCTCTTTCTCACTTAGATTTCAAATTGAAAATAATAGATTCAAACATTCATATCATCAACACCTAAGAGTGGACTAGATGGTAAAACAAATAACAAAGTGATGACTAGCAAACCTGATCCAAATTTTATGAGTAGAACAAAATGACTACAAATTATTAACAGGTGATTAACACAAAATAAAAGAGATACAGTAAAACTGGTTTTCTATTCAATAACGAAATAAGCTAAAACTGTAAAATGCAGTGGAAACAAGCTTGCTGGAATGGTGGTGGATTATCTCTTAGAAGAGATGTGACGACTGCGCTCATTCGCAAGAAGATGATTACAATGAGGCTCTAAAGAAATTTTTACAATAAGAAGGAATGCCAAAAACCCTAGACATCCAAAAACCTAACCCTAGGAGATGAAGTGCCAAAAGTCACGTGGGCCCTGTTTGGGTAAGTTAGTACATCAACTTCCCGGGGTCGTAACTTTTGCATACGATCTCCGTTTTAGGCTTATGATAGCCCATTGGAAAGGTATCGTTGAGAAGATTCATTTTAGGAACAATATCAAAGGAAATTATATATTTAAAACCTGTTTTTCTCAAAAAACATCGTTTAGGGCCTCAAAATGGCTCTGGAAGTGAAAAATGCTAAAAATAGTAAATTACCAAAATTGCAAGAAAACTGTTTTGAGCTAGTTGGAAAAGATGGGTGGCCACCAATATCCACCTAGATAAATCCTCCCTCCTTAGGAAGCAATGGTATACATTACGTTGAGGTCCCCCATCAGATGAGGAAATTTCTATTAAATTTGGCCCTGGGTGAGCCACTTGCCTTGGTGCAGGAGCTTCCTTGCTTTGACGACTCGATAATGTTGGATCCTTTACTGTCGAGTGCCCTTGATATGTGTGTCCACAATCTGATCATTAGATTCCTGTTGTTTGCAGTTGGGGTTGAGATCTGTTGGTGTCAGCTGTTCTACTACTTCTGAGGTGTCCAATAATGGTGGGAAATAAGGGTGAAGGAGATCCACGTTGAACACTGGGTGCAGGACAAGGAAAGGAGGAATGTTAAGATCAAAATAATTATCCCCATGGCCTTGGTGATGGTGTATGGCCCATAACAAAGTGGGTGAAGATTTCGATAGGGTCCTGTAAGGCATTCTTTCTACAAGTGCAACCAAACTTTGTCGCCCACTTGAAACTTATGTGGCACCCGATGTTGATCATGGTGTTGTTTTTACTTGTCATTCGACTTTTGTAGGATATCCTGAACCTGTTGGTGGATGTACTGGATCCGCTCAATGAACTGGGTGGCTTTGTCAGCTTCATTTGGAGTAGGAGATGAGTTGGTCAAGGTGACTACAAGGGGAATTGCAACATCTATGGGACCCAATGGTTGGAATCCCAGCCCCACCTGAAAGGGGTAGTGGCTGGTTGAGCTATGCAGAGCTCGGTTGTAGCTATGTTGGACATAGGGAAGGATCTCATCCCATGTGCAAGGGTTCTTTGAATTATACATGCGAAGGATATGCAAAATCATTCGATTTACGACCTCGGTTTGACCATCTGTTTGGGGGTGGAAGGCCGTGGATTTGGTGAGCTTGGTGTCCAGCAGTGACCAAAGGCTTGACTAGAATGTGCTAATTTGAGACAATGGTTTGTGGAGTTCCAAAATGTACCTAGACTCATTCAAAGAAGATCTTGGCACTGGCATCTGCTGTGATTGTCTTCTTGTAGGCAACCAAAATCACCATCTTAGAAAAGTGATCAACCACCAAAAAAACACAGTCATTTCCCCACTTGGTGGACGGGAGGCCTGACATGTAGTCCATTGAGATGGATTCCCATGGCCTGTTAGGAGTAGGAAGAGGGGTGTATAGGCCCTATTTCTTAGTGGTCAGTTTGGAAATAGCGCAGGCAGTGTAGGACCTGATATACTTGTTGACCTCCTGTTGAAGTTTCGACGAGTAGAAATGTTTATGTAACATCACCACTATCTTTTCGACACTGAAGTGTCCTGCCACCCAGCTGTAGTGGGCTTCCCAGATCAGCTTCGCTCACTCGCTTGATGGAACACAGAATGGCCCAGACTACACAACAACCCATCCTGAAGATGAAAATTATCGATAACTACGTTTGCAACCAACATTTGGTAGGTGGTGGCGAAGTCTGGGTCTATCTCATAGAGTTGGGGCCATCCAAAGGTCTCATGGCCACAAGAGTCTAGCACCGTGGTGAGTGTCGTGACTGGCGGTCTGTTGAGGCAATCAACAAAGCGATTGGTGCTTCCTGCTCTATACTTTATGTTGAGGTGGAATTGCTACAAGTATGTGGACCACTTTTGATGGCGCTCATTCTACAATTTTTCTTGTGTCTGCATGAACTGCAGTGGCTTATGACCAGTGTGGATGATTGTCTTCTTCCCAAGAATGTAATGTCTCCATTGGCGGCAGACTTGCACAATGGAGTACATTTCTTTGTCGTAAGTAGGATACTTATGAACAACAGTTGATAATTTCTCACTATGATAGGCCACGGGGTCGCCATGCTGAGTGAGAACGACGTCCACAACATAGTTTAAAGCATCTGTATCAATCTCAAAGGGCTGTTGCAAATTTGGTAGTGAAAGTACTGGGGTTGAGAAAAAGCGCTGCTTCAAATCATCAAATGCTTTTTGTTGGGACCGACCCCACACAAATGTTTCCTTACCACCACCCTTGGTTATTTGGCTGAAGGCCCATGCAATATGGGAGAATCCCAACATGAACCTGCGGTAGAAATTGGCAAGGCCCAAGAAGCTCCGAAGCTCAGTGGGTGTGGTTGGGTCTGGCCAGTCATGGATGACTTGGATCTTGGATGGATCCACATGTACACCATGCTGATCAACAATGTAGCCTAGGTAATGGACCCTGTCCATGCCGAAGGAGCATTTTTCAAAGTTCACGCATAACTTGTGTTACCGCAGGGTGTGCAGAACCTGCTGAATATGCTGCAAGTGTTCGGCCCAAGTATTGTTGTAAATGAGAATGTCATCCAGATACACCACTACAAAATTATTGGTGAATGGTCGTCCATCATCCTCATGAAAGTGGTTGGAGCATTTGTCAAACCAAAGGGCATGACCAACCATTCAAAAAGGCCTCCCTTTGACTTTAAGGCGATCTCCCATACATCTGTCTGTTCTATCGGGACCTGGTGGTATCCAAACTTTAGATCAATCTTACTGAAGTATTTGGTCCCCGTGACTTGATCAAGGAGGTCATTGATTCGGGGAATTGGGTACCGGTTTCTGACTGTGATTTTATTTAGAGCCTGGTAATCAATCCAGAGTCGCCAGGTTCCATATTTCTTCTATACCAGCATGATTGGGCTCCCGCAAGGTGATGAGCTGGGACATATGTGCCCCTTGTGGAGTAGGTCTTGGATCTATCTCTTGATATCCTCATTGTCTAATAGAGAGCGACGATAGACTGGACCATTCGACAATGGTGCGTTGGGGGTCAAATCGATGGGGTGCTTGACCTGACAGTGAAAAGGTACCCCAGTGGGTGAGGAGAAGATATCCAAGTATTATTTCATGACCTTATCTACTTGCTTCTGCTGTGTGGAGAGGTTGGCCGCAGAGACCCTAGATGTGGTTTTGATCTTTCGCTTATTCTAAGAGAGAATCACAATGAAGACAAACTTCCCCGTCTAAGAGATGATCTTCCTGCATTGCTTAGCAAAGATCAAGGAAATAACACTTGGTGGGATTGCTTCGGGTATCCTGTACAATTTCTTGTTCAAAGTAATAATAACACTACGAGGCCTAGAATCATATACAACATGAAATTTCCTTAAATAAGGTTGGCCCAAAATAACATCACAAACTTCAAGAGGAGAAACATCACACAATACCTCGTCTTTGAAGGGCTTGATGTTGTACGACAGTCGATACTGTTGGATGACGCGGAGATCGCTTCCTTGGTGGAGCCATCCAATGGTGTAGGGTTTTGGGTCGGCATTGTCAACAAGGCCAAACATTTGATGACCTTCGCAAAGATGAGGTTCTTCTGGCTACCACTATCAACGATGAAGTGCAGTGGGGTGCCTTTTACCCACATTTGTGAATGGAAGAGGTACTCTCCTTATTTTGGCTCATCTGGTTCACCAGGCTAGAGCTTGGTGGTAGCAATGGTTGCACTGGGTTCCACGTCAATGATCTGTCTTCCCTTTCTAGTTCTGGCTCAGAGTTAGAATCTGCATCTAATTTAGAGGCTTTCACTTCGGCCACCAATGATTGCTTTGAGTAGCAATCAACAGTGTTATGCCAAGGGATCTTATGGAAGTTGCACCACTTCCTGCTATCTTTCTTTGTATTTATGGTGTCCTTATTTTCTTGCGGCTTGCACTGGTTGTCCTGATACTGTCCATCTTTTCTCTATCCTTTTTTCTATGGGTTGGGGCCACCCTTTCCTAGCTTTTGTTGTGAGGAATTCCCAGGCCCAAACTGTCGTGTCTTTTGTTTGAGCTTCTGCTCGATTTTGACGACAGATCGATAGGCTGTGCCCAAGGATGAGATGTCCAGAAATTTCATTTCGGTATGGATGTATCTATGCAGAGCACCACGATACTTGAGCACCAGATGTCACTCTGAATATTTGATACCCATCTTGGTGCGCAAGGTATGGAAGATATTTTTGAAATATGGCACTGCTTGGTCTCTTTCTTGTCGCAATGTGGTCCATTTGGTACACAAGTCGTCACTTCCGACAGGGTAGTATTGTTCCTTAATAGCATCCCTGAAGGATTCCTAGGTGGTCGTGACTATAAATAATGAGGGTTTCTTTGTTTCCTTTTGCTCACATAAAGTTTCCCACTAATCTTTGACATGGGGAACGACTTTGAGGAGCACAAAAGTAATATTTTCTCTATTCGAAAAGTTATGGACAGAAAAATACCCTTATATTAGATTCAACCACTTATCTACAACATATGTGTCTATTTGACCTTCAAATATAGGAATATCAAATTTTATTTGTACCTTGAAGAGGGTGGCGCCTCCTATTGAAGAAGATGTGTCGCCTATTGGTAGCCGCCAAAGGATTTGCGCAAAATATCCATCATCTCATTCCTCTGTTGTGTGAGGGATTCCTCAATCAATAGTTTGAAAGGATCTCGTGTCCCATCATCTTTATTTTCTCCTACCATGAGAGGTCGCTTGGGTGTGCGAGAGATTTTTTCCTCAAGAGAAACAAGCTCGAGACCCAACTCTTTGTACTCCAACCTCGTTGGGGACATGCATTAAGACGACAAGGAGAAGACCGCTCTGATACCACTGATCTGGATTTTATGAGAAGAATTAAATGAATACAGATTATTAATAGGTTCTTAGCAAAAAGTAATAGTGATATAGTAAAACTGATTTTCTATTCAATAACGAAATAAGCTGAAACTATAAAATGCAACGGAAACAAGCTTGCTAGAATGGTGGCAACTTATCTCTGAGAAGAGATGTGGTGACTGCGCTCATTCGCAAGAAGATGATTAAAATGAGTCTCTAAAGGCCTTTTTACAATAATTAGGAATGCAAAAAATCCTAGACATCCAAAAACCTAACCCTAGGAGATGAAGTGACAAAAGTCATGTGGGTCCCGTTTGGGTAAGTTAGTACACCTACTTCCTGGGGTTGTAACTTTTGCATACGATATTTTTTTTACGTGTATGATAGCTCATTGGAAAGGTGTCATCGAGGAGATTCATTTTAGGTGCAATATTGAAGGAAATTCCATATGGAAAACCTTTTTTTCCCAAAAAACATTGTTTAGGGCCTCAAAACGACTCCGGAAGTGAAAACTGCTAAAAATAGTAAATTACCAAAATTGCCAGAAAACTATTTTGAGCCAGTTGGAAAAGGTGGATGGCCACTGATATCCACCTAGATAAAAACCATATAATAATAATAACTTAAATTGGGATATACCAAATAACTACATCCATTACATCAAATTCATTCATAGTGTAAGTGAAAAAGGCTTTGAAGAAAAATATATAAGTCAAAAAATGAACGATGACCCAAAACAAAGGGATTTAAATGATTTCAAACATATGATATCATAAAGATGAAATGGAAATACATAGTACATATCTCATGATTTAATGAAAGTAGAAAATCACAAAAGTTATGAGCTCTACAAATAGCTCTCCGTGAGAGTCTTTAAAAGAATATTACAAATTGGTTTCCCAAGTTCAAATAAAATGTGTGCACAAACATCACAACATAATATCCATGATACTTAAGCGAAATGATAAAATGAAATGTGATTTTTCCTAGTGAACTGGGATGGCGTTCCCATGGACCATATAGTAATAGAGGTGACTTGGAAGAAGAGAGAAAAATAACCAACGATCGACTTTACAGGTAAACAATAAACACATAAAGTTGGATGATCATAGATTGATATGAAAGAAAAGAAAATGATTCAAAATAGGGGTACTCGCAAAAATCAAAATAGATTCCAATGGATGCATTCCCTTGTCCTCGATCCTTTGAAAGAGATTTATAAATAGCTATAAATTGACCCTTTTTGGTGCAACTTCTTCTTGGTAGTTATTGAGGATTAGTTATTTCATTCAACGAACTCTTGAGCCATTTTTTTATATATTCTTTTAACGATGAAACCATTATGTCCTACTTTACCCATAGCGAAAATATCTCATATTTTATTGCTTTAAAATTAGTGCATAATGTTGGTTTGATGTTAGATGATCTTCATTTTCATTAACAAAGTTAACCAACCATTGTTTTATTTCTTATTCTGGGAAACTAGTGAGATTGTCAAACTCACTACCCCATGAAATATTKAGTATTTTTAACTCATATTCTAATTGATCCTTGGTTAACATTGTTAACTCTCTAATCAATGGTGGGCCCTCAAGTTCCTTAACTATTTCAATTAATTTAAAAAATGAATCACTTCTTTTTTCCTCAATCTTTTTACAACTTTCAACCAACTCCTGTAGGATGTCTATTCTTGCTAACCAACCAAATTTTATTTGTTTGATTATATTTTTTGAGGGTAGATATTTATTCTTCCTAGTAAATTCATTCATGTCTGATACTTGGACTACAAATTTTCTCAGAGTAATTTTGTAAAAATACTCATCATTGTCCAAATCTTGTCGAAGGAGATTGGTAAGAGAAGAAGTTGTTTGAGACAAATTCCTTAGATTGGTGGCTACTTCCAACGCTTGCAAAATTGTACCGAGTCACATGTTTATGCTCTCTGCAACATAATTTCTTATACCACTTAACAATTTGGAAGACTTTCTTAATTTAGAGGATGTGTCTAATGTGTCTTGTAGAACTATTTATGGAACCATAATAGACAATGGTTATGCAAAAAATGGTCTTGGACTTAAATCATCCTCTTTTTTAGTTTGATATTCTCTAATTCATGTTCTGTGATAGAATGGTGTTGGTTGCTTATCTTAGTTATACCTTTAACATTATTGACCTAGGTTCAGGTCTACTAGGCATCCAACAAAGCCTCTAAAACTATCGGCCCTTCTGGTAAACCAGAAGGCAACACAGTGTACAAAGTGCACTGAAATCTCAACCAAGATAGTCTTAATGGGTGACTGCAATACTCAAGTGCTTGCAGTCTAGGGCTAAATGGGGATCTGTGACTTGCGTGCTGTGAATTCTATCTAGTTATCAAAACAATATATTGACATTCTCATTCATGCATGTAATGTAGTTAGATCCATTAATTCATTCATACCTCACTCTAACATCTAATCATAAATAGTAAAAGAGATACAAACATTCAATCACATAACACATGTTTTACCTTGGTTCACCCCCTCCTAGGCTACGTCCACAAAGATCTTTCTCTCAAGCTCTTTTTTATGGTAGTTCCAAAACTCCAGCAAAGCACGCTTTACAACTCATCCTTAGTCGGGTCGAGATCTATGATGAGGTAGACTAGATCACACCAGGCTCCTCAACCCCTGATCTAACCCTCAATATCTACCCTTCCGGCCCTCTACAAATCTACAAATCATAACATTGGATCGCATTGCAGTAGTGTTACAGACTAGGATCCTTCTCACGCGAGTAACCTCTGAATCAGGAAGATAATCAGGCTCCACAACCAACATCCTTTACCTAGACCTCCTAGGTATCTATTTATATGCGTTTCTGGCTCATCAATCATTATAATGTATGTTAAAAACCCTATAGCATCATTAGGTCTTCCATGCATGCATGTGTGTTGCTTTTACTTCTAGCTGTCACTTTCCTCTTGCATGCCTTTCTTCCCAAAATATCATTTATTTCTTATTTGGCCTGCTTCCAACAAGACCCCAACACTAACATGTGGCTTGTCCCGAGCCACCTAACCCTTGTGTGCTTCGTCGATATCTCTTGCAATCGCTTGGAACTTCTTTGTGATATTTGTTTCTTGCGTTTAGGCATGCACGGTCTTCTCCTTGAGTGTGTCCAATACCTGCACTGCAATATTGTCGCTGACTATCCTTGTGCACTTTGCCTGGGTTTGTGCCATATTTGTTTTAGCTTCCTCCGCTTGTGAAATGACCTCTGTTGCTTTCTCCTAGAGAAATTCCATTTGAACTTGGTGCTCCTTTTTCTATGTCTGCGCAACTATGAGTTCTTCCTGCAGTTTCTTCATATCCTGCGCTCCTTTGATGCAATCCATGATCGACATTGTCTTCTGCCTCTGCTTGAGGTCCTATATAGCTGTGCTTATCCTTTCTCCTTCCTGGTCCCACTACTGGACCTACTGATCCTCTTCCAGCTTCATCTAGAGTTGTGCTTCTTTCTCAAACAAGTTGACTACAGCATGGACTTGTCGCTCTATATCCTTTATCAGTGTTGTTGCCTCCTACTTCCTTTGCTACTTCACCTCTAGTGGAGTGGTAGGTGTGAGATACTCCCGGAGGTTCTCAATCTCCTATTGGTATTGATCAATTGTCTGCACAATCTAATCAATATTCTCTGTCACTGTGAAGTTCAATCGTCTGTGCTTTCTTTTAGATCTTCTCATAGGCTACGACCAATTTCTGTTCCATCCCATTCACGCGATCCTTCTCATATTTGGTTTCAAGCTTAGCCTGCTCGAGTACCGATTCCAGTGCATCTCGAGTGTCCTTTTCCTGCTGTAATTGTGTTGCATTTGTGTGTGTGCGAGACTGTACCTCCTGTGTGACACTGACTTGTAGTTTGTACAAATATTTGGTTGGTATCTGTGTCAATACCAACTGTATTTGAGCTAAGTCCTTTAGGGATGTCTTCCCCATGATTTCATCCATGTGCAACATGCTAGGTGTGACGTGAAATGTCGAGATCGACTATGTTGTCATCTGGATCTTGTCCTGATCGCTTGATCTAGCTTCACCTCCTGTTTGCGATGTTGATGGGACTGTTTATATGCTACTATCGACTACCTGTGCTTCTCCGAGCTGCCTGAGGAGTTGTTGCATGTGTGCCAAATATTCCTCAATTCTATCCCTTTGGTGCACAACATTCTCGAAATTCTCGACTGTGTGATCCTGGATCATTTGGGCCACCATGTCTACATCATCCTCGGTGATTGTGTATTCTGGGGGGGTTTTGTGTGCCTTCGCCTTCTTGCACGCACCCTCCGTCTAGAGGACTGGCCTCTTAGTTTGGCCTTTCTCATTTGGAGTAGCACTTGATGTAGTTCCTTGTGGTGACTTGCCCTGTTTCTATTGTACTTGTAGCATCTTTGTGTTGTTCTTCTTCCTCGTCTGGATGCCTGTCTTGGATGTCCCTCGTTCTTTCTATTGTGCCTTGTTCTGACATGTCCTTGGTTTCTTGGGCACTGTTACCTCCTGAGGCCGTGTATGTTCATGTATTACCTCCTCCTCTTCTATCTCTACGAGTATTTATCGAATGAGAACTGGAATCCTCCAGTCATCTTCCCAATCCTTAATGGCCATCTCTATGTCCTCTTGCATGATGCAGTAGCACAGTTGTAGCCATTGATTGTCAGGATATTTTTGTGCCTAGATCCACATAGAATGTATATTGGATTTGAATTTGGCTATGCCATGATACTTTGTGATTTCTTCCGGTGTTACCCTCTAAGTGTTGGCGATGTTGTCTTGTATGTTGCTGAGATAGCCTTCGAATATGGCTGCATTTACTTTTCTATTCTTGGAGTTCGAAGAGGCCTCGAGCGATAAGTATCGTGCTCTGTGGCATGGAGTGGGTATAGTGGTAAAAAATGAATACTTCAGCTCCTTCAATCTGATCACGACTATTGGGATGAGTATCCATGAATAATGCAATTCTATCCCTAGATCCTGTGCATCCTTGCAGTAGTCTAGGAACAAATTCAACAAGTAAGGGACCTAGCTAAGTGTGGTGCCCTCGTCACACTATGCTGCAACTGTGACAAAACCAGCCAAGACTTCCTCCTTGCAACATTTCTTGAGTAATTTGCATGCCACAATTTTTGTGGCCTTTCTTGTCGTGGCATCACTAATATGCCTTATGATGATTCTGCGCGACCCCCTTTCGGTGCCATATTTCTTCTTCATTTCGTCGGCCAATGATTTCTCCTTTGTTTTTTCCTCCAAGAAATGTGTGCTATCCTCACCCCGTGATGACATCCCCGTGATGTATGCGATGAGCTCTACGTCTATTGAGACGAGTTTTTCCAGCCATAGATATCTTCCATGTGTAACTTCCATCAACTACTTGACACAGTTGTTTGCATACTGGCCCCTTCCAAAGTGCGGTAGGTCCAAAAGGACTAGAATCTCGTTTTTGGCCAGTCCTACTACCCACTAGACTGGTTGATTATTTGGTTCACCAAAGGGTGCTATACCCATAGTCTGTGGGTAAACTTGCTTAGCGAACTCTGGGAACTTTTCTACGTCTGTCACATCATGGTCTGAGTACCTCAATTTATCTACGTGGCCTAACAAATTTGCGGGTACATGTACCCCTTCCAGAATGCACGGCAAGATAATGGTTGCAGTGGGTTTCCTACGTGGTGACCTAGGTACTGTTTGCTTTCCCTTTTGTTGTGGTGGCTGGCTTGAGGTTCTAGTATCCATTGTTCATTCTTTGACATACTCCTCTGGTCAGCCAGTGACATCTTCCACTATTTCCTCCTGTGGATTTTCTGACGTGGTTGTCTATGATATTTTTGGTGCGACCATTTCTTCTTGGTTTGGAGCCATCCCATTGACTCTTGGGGATTCTTGAGGGTTTTTTGGGTGCACTTGGTTACCTGCGTCCTCATCCTATTGGCCCTACCCCTCTTCTAGCGTATAAATGTTGTCACACACCCACTACAATAATCAAATTTTCGTTGGTTTCTGCCTAATCAGAGCCCCGAATTACCTACAGAGGCCTAGCGCGAGCTAGCTCTTTCTCTCTCTCTGCTCCCATGTGATCGCGGGTCATGATCACAGGTCAAATAGTTCATGGTGCCTCTTTGTATTTCGCGCCTCGACGCTATAGTGATGTCAAATCGTTCAAATTTGCAACTGCCGAACCTCGGTAGGGTTAGCAACTAGCCAATAGGAATGGCCCTATTGCGTGGTTGAGTGGAGTATAGGTGGCAAGAGGGAAGCACGACACAGTGGGTGACGTGACAGGAGACGGG
>JZKD02S1684808.1:25123-68904 GCA_000966675.3 Picea glauca | reverse complement strand
CACCATCACTCCCATACAGTTTTTTAGGGAGCATTTCAACACTCTGTACCCTTGTGTTAGGGAGTGCTAGTCTCTTTTTTGAGAGTTTTTGCCTTCTTCTGCTCAGTCTTTTGCAACCCTTTTTGTAAAGATATTTACCCAGAGTCTATGGTTGGTTTGTGAAGTTGTTTGGATTGGTTTTTGATGTTTTTTGATGCTTATCACCTCCTATTGTATTGATTGGAGCTTGAAACCTTTTTTAGAAATGTGAAATTTCCTTTTCAACTACTTTTTGCCAGGACTGTTTTGAGTGATTTCTCTTTCTCCCTATCTTTTATTGTATTATTCTCTGCATTTTATTTGTGTTCCTTGAATGATTTATTGGTTGTAGAATTCTTGATGGTGTTTTTTCTTCTTAGAACAAGTTTCTAATTGTTTTCTTTCATACCTCACTGCCTTGAGTGCATGCTTTGTTTGTAGCCCTTTTGCTTCATGTCTTTTGCATATGCATAGGACTCTTTCTCCTGATTGAAAGTAGTGGAGAATTGAAGGTTTTTTATTTACTTTATGTATACATCATAGTCAAACAAAGAAGAAAAATGATTTTTTGATTTTGGGTAGTGAAACTAGCTTGCATTTGAAGTAGTGAAACTACATGGTTTTTGGCATTTTGGGACATTGTGCATCTGGAATGATGAATGCTTTCTCCTTCTCATAGCATATCTTTCATCGAAATGAAAAGATTGCATATTCATATATTTTCATAAATTTTGAGTCGGTCAAAACACCATATTATCCACACCATTTTCCTTTTGAGTAACAACAACCTTAAAAATAAAACGCTAAACTAAAAATTGATTAGACATTTTTATATTTTCTGGTAGCAAACCTACATCAGATTAGTTGTAGGGATTTGGAATAGGTGTGAAAGATAACTTTTCAAAGCTGCAAACAAACATAAAATCTTGTGTTAGGGAGCAGTGAAATCCAATTGCTACATTTTGTCCTAGGAAGCCCTTCTCACATAAGGGTCAAACCTGAGGTCGCATTAAGATTGGCAGAGTTACTCACCCTACTTTGTTGGTCTTGGTGTAGAGATTGCATATATTATGGGGGTCAATTGAAGGTATTCCCACAATGATGAGTGGAAGCCTTTCAAGTTGATTTCAGGCTAGATACCCTGCCCTTGCTCATGGATCAGACTATTGATTGTTTCCCCAGGGATCATTGTTGTAGTTGGTAACCTTAATGGCCTATCTCTTTAGGGTATTTACACAAGGTGATTGTGGAGGGGCAAGTCTTCACGGTACCTGGAATCGACATTGGCCAAACTCAGTCAGGCTCCTTGGAGGGTATACCCACAATTATGTGTGGGAGCTTGCACCAATGTGTAAGTCCCTTAAGCAGGTCGTTAATGTAAATTTTCCACCCGCTCTATCTCAACCCCTTCTTACTTTGTTCCCATGACGTTGGATTTCATCCCCAACTAGTGTGCTCATTGTGAGAAGGTTTTGTTTGCTTGTTTTCTTACTAGATTTTTAGCATGTGTTGTTTGTTCTCCCTAGCAGAATCTAGGTTGAATCTTTATTTTTATGGCGTCATTTCCCAGAATGACCAATGAAGGAACCCCTTTGCAACCCTTTGTTTTTCCTTCTTACAGAAACTTTGGTCCTCCTTACATCACTACTTTAAGCCTTCCAGGTCTCACAATTGGGTTACCGGTATGGTTGTTTTCCACTCTGGTGATCTCGAATGTAGGTGATTCAGATGTAAGAACACCACCCACACATCAACCTCATGTCAACCTTTCTCCTTCTTCGTCCGTCAGGTCTCCTTCCATTTCTCCTTCTTCGCCTAGTGAAATCTCTCAAGCAAGTAACCAGATTAATAAGAAGAAGAAGAAACGGAAAGAGACGAAGAAGAACCAGAAAGGGACCAAGCCTCCAACTACATAAAATGTTGGATTCAAGAAACAATCTACTATTAATAGTACTAGGAGTGTTGATGAGATCAACAAGATTAAAATGAAGAATCTAAAACCCAAATTCCCTTGCAATATTTGTAAGGGTGAACACTTTTTGAGGGATTTCCCTGGTATTCCCAAGGTCTTAGAAGTGTGGTCCTCCATGTCATCCGCCCCTGCTAGACATGCTAGTGACACCCCATCAACCAGTGACATTAAATTTGGTAAGAAGAAGACAACTATCAAATTTCCTTGTATGTTATGCGAAGGTTATCATTATTCTCACCTTTGTCCTTGTATGGATGAGGCTTCTTCTCTTTTGGAAAAGATTCAACTCCCAACAGGTTATTGTAAGATTTCCCCCAACCCGTCATTAGTTGATGGAATGGTCAATCTGGTTCCATCCCCGGTCAGTTCGGTTGATCAAGTGGTCAATCTAGTTTCATCCTCAGTTGAACCACTACCTAAAGTAGTTGATCTAGTTCCATCATCGATCAACCCCACTTTTTATCTGAAAAGTGAAACCCAAGTGACTAATCTAGTCCCGTTATTGGTCAGTCCCACTCTTCATCCAAAGAGTTCCAATGTGGTCAATCCCACTACTCCTCTGATGAGTGCCAAAGTCATTGCTCTGGTCCCTTCATCGATCAGTTTAGTTGATCATGTCGTCAATCTGGTCACGTTCTTAGTTGAACCAGTTGCCAAAGTGGTTGATCTGATCCCATCTTCGGTTGATCTTGCACTCCCGTTAGAGAGTGCAACCCAAGAGGTCGATCCATTTCCACTTGTCTACCTCATTCTCCCCTTGGAGAATGAAACCCAAGTGGTCGATTTGATATCGTTATCCATCGATCTGACTCTCCCTCTAGAGATTAAACCCAATTCTGCCCACGTTTTTCTCATTGATATAGAATCTACTGTGCTGGGGGGCATTCCTCCTTCTCCTGCATAAACCCCTCCAAGTAATGAGGCCATCCTTTTTGATTGGGGTGTGTTAACTGGACGTCGTCTTCCCTCTCACACTCCTTTCAAGATTACAGTACAGGTTTGTGGTCAGGACGTTCCTCATGAACTGATAGATGAAGGTTCATCCGTTAGTATTTTGTCCTCTATTGCTTGGCAAGATTTGGGTTATCCTCAGCTTGTTCCAGTTACCTAGACTCTTTTTTCTTTTAATAGAAGAACCATTCACCCTTTAGGGATCCTTCCCTAGTTTCCTATAACTTTGGGAGAGAAAACTATCTTTATTAATGGTATGGTAGTCCAGGACCCCTTGGATTTCAATTTACTCCTTGGGAGAGATTATGTCTATGCCATGAAAGCTATTGTGTCCACTTTTTTTCGTGTGATATATTTTCTGCACTATGGAAGAATGGTGACTATTGACCAACTTTCATTTGTTGGCCTTGACTTGACCATCAACCCAGTGACCTCCCTAAACAATTCTTATATGCAGTCGGTATCACCCCCACCATAGGTCAATTATGTGGCGTTGTCTCCCATGATTTAAAATTTCGATGACTTAGATACGGTAGTTTACATGGTGATCTATTTGGTAGGGATATTGGAGCCTGATCTCCTTACCCCTGACGTGACCCTCGATATGTGTTCCTTTCGGAGCATTCTTCTTCCATCTAGTGAAGATCTCTTGGAAGCCATGACCGAGTTTTTTCCCTTGACATGGTGTCCTTCCAAAGCGTTATCCTCTTGGAATCCATGATCAAGAAGAGTCCATGAACATAGTTTACTTCTCTGTAACAAGATCGTTAAAAAATGAAACAAAGGCTATGAGCATATTTTCTCTTCTCTGTGGCAAGCTCATTAAAATATGAAACATAAGTCATGAGCATAGTTTCTCTTCTTTGTGGCAAGATATTTAAAAAATGAAACAAAATATATGAGCATAGTTTTCCTCTCTGTGGAAAGCTCATTAAAAAATGAATAGAAATCTGGGGACTAAACCCGAAGCCTTGAGCATAGTTCTTTTCCTATGACAAGCTCATTAAAAAATGAAACAATCACCTCTCCTGTTAGGTCGAGTCTTTCACCAGATATCGTAGATGTTGAGTCGAGTCTTTCGTTAGGTATCATATTTGAACCTTCATTTCATCCACCTGTATCCTTTTTCTCCATCTAGTACAAAAAATGGTGACAACCTCAAAGTGGGTGAAATAATTGAAGCTTGGGGGGCATGTCTCCAGCCTTTGATTATCATTCTGGAGCTAAGCCACTAGCTTTTCAAGCTAGGGGGAGAGTACCGAGCTCAGTCTTTGTTCCTTCTTGTGCTTTTAAATACATGAGAATGTAACCGAGTATACTTTTATCACTTTTTCAGAATCATAAAGGTTATACGAAAAAGGAACCCCTTGGAGTCTTCTTTAAGATCTTTTTAGACTCTCTAAACATGAAAAGATTGTCAAGTGATCTTGCTTCCTTTCCCACTCGTTAAAAGGTTTGAAAGGGCGTCTTTTGAGTGATAATTTATCTCTTTTTCGGCCTTGCGAGACTAACATTACATTAAAGGACAACGCTGGAGTCATATTTAAGTCATTTTTAGACTCTCTAAATATGAAAAATCACCAAGTTTACCTTCTCTGGACTTGTTAAAAAATCATACATTGAAGGGCCCATATGGGACCGAACCCTTACTTCTTCCAGTTCGTTAAGTAAAGGAAGAGGGAATTACTGAAGGTGAGTTATATCGAGCATGTGTTACCCTCCTTGAGCTCGTTAAATAAAAAAGAGGTACTCGCTTATCTGGATGGGGGGAAAAATTGAAAGAATCAAGCCAAGTAGTTTTTTAGAACATTACAAGTAACCCTTACAATCGCCCTTGAACAAAACACTCTGTCTTTGAACACTTTTTTCTGCTAAACCTCTACATTGAACCAATCCTCTTAGTTTTCTTACTCCTTTTGGTCACCCGACGAAAGTCACAGTATCCATTGCACCATCGTGTTTTGGTCCATGTCATGTTTTTGTTGTCGTGCCTCAGTGTTCAAGGGAAGTATCTGCCTCGAGAGTCAACGATCACAAATTTCCTATTTCAATAACCATGTCATTCCCTGTTCTTTTGATCCACCAATTAAATCTCTATGTTAGTTTCCTATCGTTGATGGGGGATACATCAAGTTCCTCCTTCGGCGAGTCTATTCTTGTCGACTTCAACACATTATCCGAGAACTAGACTTAGAAACCAGTTAGTACCTTGGGACTTGTACACCTCAATGGCATGCCTCCTCACATCCGAAAATGGGTTTACATCATTGAACTCCGATTAGATGATTCCACGGATGTTCGACTTCAGCTTATCCATTCACATTCGTTGGAATGTACTAGAGTACCTTGGGAATCATTGACATCAATGGTGATTTCCCTCGTGCTTGTTAGCGCTTTACCTCATTTATCGATAATCAAGTGGTTTCTACCATGTTTGACATCAGGACATCTATTCACATGGTTAGATTCATACTACATCAGGATCGGTAAGAACCTAGGTTGATTCATCACTCTTATATGTACTTTTCCCAGGTTGTGATGGAGTTTCTTTTGAACATTGAGACATATATTGTCAAATAGATCCACTTTGTATTGGTTGTGGCTATGTCTTGTCATCTAATAGATCCACTGTGTATTCTTTGTGGCTACAATCAATTCAGGTCATAGGAATATAGATCCACATTGTACCTTCAGTGGCTATACCTTTTTGTCAATATAATTATGGATCTGCAGTGTATTTTATGGAGGCCATACCTTGAAAGTATTTATCACTCAAGCATAGGTATGCTTGCCTTGGGTTTGAAACATGTCATAATATTTGTTTGATGGTTGTGTGTAGCTTCTTCTAGGTTCTCCGAGTCCATACCCTTGCTCGAAAAATTCTACAAAGTACTTCAGTCATCAATTTCTGTCTTCTAACTTCATACTTTGGGGGGCAATCTGTTACAGATCAAAATTTATCACTTCAATGATGACCTATTTTCATCATTACAAGTTTTTCAAGTGTCACGTTTTAGCCATAAGTGTTTCAAGTGTCGCATACATCATACATGTCGTGTCTCAAACGACATCACAAGGACACTTGAGACACCCTCAAAGACTGGTTTAAGAAGGAGAAATCATATGATGAGGAGTACAAAGCATTTTCCATGGAAAAGACCACTTAAAAATTATTTTTGAAGGGAAACACTCCCCTATCCACTGTCAAGAAGTGCCAACTCTCCCTACCCCTCTTTGGGGGAGCGTTACAACACTCAGGACACCGTTTTGGGGGAGCGTTGGGATTTTTTGAAGGAATTTTGGGTAGCGATCCCCTGCCCATTGTCAGAGAGTGCTAGCACTACCTGGTTTTCTTTGGGGGAGTGTTGCAATGCTATGTGCACCCTTTTGGGGGAGCGCTAGCCTGTTTCAGAAAATTTTGGGTTGTTGAGGAAAATCAGGGATAAATCCCCCTCATCTCTAGATTTGGTTGGATTTGGATCTGAGGTCAAGGCTGGATCTTAGGGAGGATCCACAACTGGAGGAGAAATATCCTCAACCTATCCCAAGAATCTCTAAGGTTGTTGGGTCTCCCCAAGATTATATAAGGAGGTCTTCTCATGGTAAAAGCATATGGAGACATTGAAGTTATCGAATTTATGATCTCATAAGGGATATTTATCATTGAAGCATCATCATTTTATGTGGATTACTTGAGCAAAGGGTTGGACAAGGAGATCTGGAAGAGGTTGTTGCACCTTCATCAAAGGTATGTAAGTATTCTCTGTTTTTCTCATCAATATACATATGTGCTTGGCCTATTTCTTTCAAGGTTGTGTTTGTTCTACATGAACTTGTCTCTATTAGATAGATCTGGTTTCAAACTAATATTAGTAGAATAGTAAGTTTGTTCTGTCTTTGCTTGTTTGCAGGACTTATCGAGGAGCTTAGGGATCAAAGCTCAGCTCGGACTGTGTGAGGACGAACATCATTTAAAAGGTACTCCTTTCTTCCTCTTATCTATACTTTAGTTTAACTACATTTAAAAGAATGTCAGTGACCAATGTTAGCACCCTTTTTGTCTTGGTCTTAGGAGTCTAGAGCCCAAGAGGGAATCCACTTGTCTACAGGGGATTCTCCTATAACATTACTAAACAATTCTTGGTTAAATTTAAGATATGAGGATATAGAGATGAAATTATGTGTGATGTAATTTCCATGGATGTATGCCATATTTTGTTGGGAAGGTCATGGAAGTTTGATAGGAATGTCATTCATGATGGGAGGAAGAATACATACACCTTGGAGAAGAATGGTAGAACACACATGTTGTTGCCAATAGAGGAGAAGAAAGTCAAATAGGAAGCCAACACAAGCATACTCCTCATGGGTGGGAAGGAAATATTGAAAGAAGTAAAAAAAGAACAGGAGATGCAGTTTGTTGTGGTGAGGAAACCTAGAGTTATCCTTACAAGTACTTCAATGGATGATTTTCCTGAAGAAGTTCAAGAATTATTGGATAATTTTTCTGACATAGTGGTGGATGAGATGCCTACCTCATTTCCACCCATCAGAAGTATCAATCATCATATCAATTTGATACTAGAAGCAAGTCTTCCAAACAAAGCAGCTTACAGACTGACACCTCGAGAGAATAAGAAGGTAAAGAACCAAGTCCAAGAATTGTTAGACAAGGGTTTGGTCAGAGAGATCTTGAGTCCATGCACAGTGCCAACTGTGTTGATTCCAAAGAAATATGGAGGATGGAGAATGTGTACAGACTCGAGAGACATCAATAAGATCACTATACCTGATATTATGTAAGCTTTTTTGTTTGGCATACTTTCTCCTGGTATCAAATCGATATGATGAATAATACTTCTAATGGGTGGCAATGAGTTAGGCAGCTCATCCACCACTATGTCAACACAATTATCCAATAATTGCTTAACTTCTTCAGGAAAATCATCCATTGAAGTACTTGTAAGGATAACTCTGGGTTTCCTCACCACAAAAAAATGCATCTCCTATTATTTTTTGACTTCTTTGAAGAATTCCTTCCTACTCATGAGGAGTATACTTGTGCTGGCTTCCTCTTCACTTTATTCTCCTCTATTGGCAACAACATGTGTGTTCTACCATTATTCTCCAAGGTGTATGTATTCTTCCTCCCATCATGAATGATATTCCTGTCAAACTGCCATGGCCTTCCCAATAAAATATGGCATACATACATGGGAATTACATCACACACAATTTCATCTCTATATCCTCCTATCTTAAATTCAACCAAGCATTGTTTAGTAACCATTACCTGGTTTCCTTTCTACAACCATGAGACTTTATATGGCTCTGGGTGTGCAGTTGTCTCTAGCTCCAATTTCTCCACCATCTTCATGGATACTAATTTATCAGTGCTCCCACTATCAATTACCACCTTGCATACTCTATATTTAGTCTTGCAAGCTGTCTTGAATAGACTGTTCCTCTGTACTGGATTTTTAACTTCTGCCTCTGGTTTTAAGAGAACCTTTCTCATCATCAAGGATGTTCCATCCTCTGCTCCCTCTGCTTCAACATTCTCTCTTTGTTATTTCGAAATGTGATCTTCTCCTCCTTCTTTATTTTTCTCAGGGCATTCCCAAGACATGTGCCCTGTCTTTCCACATTAATAACATCTTATTCCTCCTCTACCTCTTCCTCTAGAATAGTTTCTTCCACCACCCTGTATTCCTCAGGAACTTCCTCCTCTTTCCGAGTGACTATGTGGAGTTCTAGCCTCGTCTTTGGAACTATGCACCTTGTCATGGGCAACTCCCTTGCCTTTGTTTGGGGCTGATATTTTACCTCTACCTCACTGGATTTTTTTTCTGGCCAACTTCTCTTCTGCCTTCAGTGCAAACTGATAAGCATCCTCCATTGTGCTTACCGACATCATGCTGAGCTCATCCTGGATTTTGTACCTTAGGCCATTCATATACCTGGAAACTTTTTCTTCGTCTCTCTCTCTTTGTCCAACTTTGATGTTCATCTTGTAGAACTCCTCTATGTATTCTTTGACTGTCATACCCTTCTGTCTCAGGTTCTACAGCTTCCTGAACAGATTGATTTGATAATATTTGGGCATGAATTTAGCCTTCATCTTGGCTACCATTCTGTCCCAATTCTTTATCTTATGTTTTCCTCTACTTCTCCTCTCGGCTTGCAGTTCATCCCACCACAGTGTTGCATGTCCTTTAAGCCTGGTGACAACATGTCTCACCCTTTTCTTCCCATCGACATATTCATAATCGAAATATTTTTCCATGGACCTTATCCAATCCAACAACTCTTCAACATCCAAATTTCCTTCATACATTGGGACCTTTATCTTGGCTCTAGCTCCCAATCTATCAACTTCTCTTAGCAAGCGTTCTTCGACAATGTGTTCCCCTGTAGCTTCTTTGGCTTCTATAGCTTCGCTCTCTACATCGCTGACATCTCCAGCATCAGGTTCTCTTCTCTGCGATGCTTCCATCACTTCCAACCTTGCATGAATTTCTCACATCTCTCTTTCTACAACACGATTGGATAAAGGTGGCTCCCCTTGTCTCCTTGGAGGCATTGTATTGACTGTCTCTTACACACAGAGTACAAATTTGAGTTATTTTTCTCCTTCGCCTAAAATCTATGTATGAAAATCATCTTTCATACCTCTTGATGCAGACCCCCCTTCTCTCCTAAGGACTGCGCGACCTCCTGATCTAGGATCAATCAAGAAACTCACTCTGATTGACTCTTTGGCCCTCAAGAACCTCAAATCCACTTAATAGGCTCTCTTTCCCTTAAAGAACAGGTTATATGGAACCTGCAACTTTATCCTTAATGCCTTTAAGCTTCAGCATGTTTAGACGCTAACTCTCATGGTTAAACCCCTCCCTTTATGTGACTAAGGCTACGACCAGTCGCCTAATCAAAAGGCACATCACGAATTTGCATATCGGGCCTTCGCATGAAAGTCATTCTGAATCTCCTAACTTATGAAATCCCGATAGGAGCCTAGCGCATGATAACCCCTCTATTCCCCTTTACCAATGTGACCCTTCACTATGACCCTGGGCCAATATTTGAGCACTTCGCGATTTTATGTTTCGTGATTTTGCGTCTCGTGAGTTCACACTTCACGAGTTGTCTCCCTAGATGCTCAATGGTCTAGATCTCTTCTCGAATAGTTGAATCAGATCAAATCTTCATGGTTTCAGGTTTTGTGAGTTCCCATAACTCTTACCTCTGATCTCCTGAGTTGCAAAGTACCGAAAAAACCATATCTACAATTCAAATCCCTCCTTCGATCAACGATTGTGATCTTTTCGCGATTTCACGATTCACGACTTTGGAGTCTCCTTGCCTCCATTCTCTTGATAGCCAAAATTGTGATGGCATTGGATCAACAGTCCAGATCTCCCCTTTGATCAATAACTCATATCATGTCACGATTTCACATTTCATGAGTTATCACAACTCAACCTTTGACCACTTCGAGTCACGAGTCAACAAAATGCTGATCTCTCATCATGTGTCCTCCTTGAAAACGGACGGTCTCGATGATTTCAGAATAATCAACGACTGTGATCGTTTCACAAATTCACACTTTGTGAATCCCCACAACTATTCTCTTTTACCTTTCCACTCAGGGAGTCATCGAAATGATGATCTCTCACCATGTGTCCTATCGTGATGGATGGTTCCGATGATTTCAGAATTTTGTGACCTTGTTCCTCCTATGTACGTTCAAATATATAATGTTAGTTCACTTTACCTTGATCAGATGGCTACGATCCATTTGTGCTCAGATCGAATGGTTGAGATATTTCCTCCTCTGCACTTGCTCCTTATTGTATGGACGTTGATCATATGATCCAGATCTTCCCTCTAAGCTAAAGCTTTATTTAGACTTAGATGATTTTTGAAAGGATTTAAAGGCTTTGACCTTTATCCTTCCCATGAGTCCATATCTTGGATCTCGTTCGTGCTTCTTGGAAAGTGCTACTCCTCCCAAGCTTCATCTCTCCAAAGATTTTGATCTCCCAAGCACTTCTTGATTTTCTGGGAAATTTGTCAACCTCAGATCCAAAGATTCTTGAAAATAATCCTTTCTTGCCTTCCTGACGTTCTTTCTTTCTCGTCCATCAAATTATTTACGGAGTCACTTCTACTCTTCGTTGAATTCCAGGTATGTGCACTCTTTGTAAAATATCTTTACACAAGATTCAATTTCTTGTGACGACTGTTCACTCCTTGCGACATTCGCTTTACACTTCCTGCAAAGAAAGTCTTACGCTATTTCTCTTGAGATTTACGAGTCAAAACAGACCCTGTCAACACACTCCTTGCAGTCTGTGTGCACACCTTGCATTGGCTCACAAAGAAAAATGATTTAAATTCTTATGAAAGCATTTCAAATCTTTATACACTCGTAGCAGGATTCATTCATTCTTGAAAATATTAAGACAACAACAGAGAAATTTCAAACACTATTCACACCATACATTGGATCAATTTTTCTCTGTTATCTTCATTCAAAATCAAGAAAATGGTTACAGCTAAAATCAAAGCATCAACTACTACTCTGATATTCCTACTTGCTCATAATTCTCATAACCCCTCTTTCGGGTGTACAAAATATCTCTTTATACAAAAGAAACAAACTAACTGCTATCTAATTGCGGTTACATTGAGACTAGGGTTAAGCTCCCATGTCATGTGTGCTCATTTTTTCTCCACGCGTGTGATCTTTCCTGTTTTGTTTTCTATCGCTTCAAAATATTTGCAGTACCGGCTAGCGTTTGAGACTTGGGATTGGCTCTCAGGCACTGAGTTGTCCTGCCAAATGTACTTGCTGACGATGCTCCTGCATCACAATGCTAGCCATTTTGGGATTCTCAATTGTCCCAATGTTGTCTTTCTTCACCTTGATCGACACAACAATTACTTCTAATTCTAGAGGTGGACCTTCCACTTCTCTTTTGCCTTCAACTTCCTCAATCTGAATATCGCATGGATAGTCTTCATATGGCAATTCTTCCTGCACATGGTAGCATGAAAACAGTTCTTTCACTGTCTGTCTGTTCCGTTGTTGTTCTTCTGTTATGAGTTCAACTTATGGTTCCTTAATGAATATCACCCCTCTTATTTTCTTAAGTGTTGCATCTATGTTATGGTTCTGATGTTCAAATGAGAAAGTGACTGTAAAGTTCTATTGTAGTATTGTCCAGCTCGTAGTTCCTCTGCGCAGTTCCTGGTATGTATACCAGTTTGTTGGGATGCCCTCTAATGTGTGTACAAAATGATGAGGCCATTCTTCTGGGGGTGTCATTTTCCAAAACACTCTACACTTCTCCAAGTGTTTCGTTGGTGCTCCCTGTCCATATTTCTGCTGCTGGTTGCTTATTTTTTATGCGCCAAACCTAATGCACAGTAACCACTTACATTGGTACCAGTCCTTGATTGTTTCTTTGTGTGCACCCCACTATCGTGTAGGTGTGGCCTTGAGTTCTATATCTAGTGCCAAGAGTCTTTGATTTTCTAACACTTCATCTTTGTAACGTGTCAATAATGCTTCTATATTGTTTACCCCATGGAAGCTCGGTGGTTCCCTTATCTCCGTACTTATCCATCTTACTGTGTGGTCTATTCTTGCGCATATTCTTGTGGAAACTTTGTGTAGCCTTTGTTTCCATTTCTCTAAACCCATATATGAGTTTGACGCACATGAGGTGATGCTTTGCCAACTAAGTATCCCATCTGCAATTAGGTTGATGTAATCCTCATATTGCGCAGTTGTTCTGTACAACTGGCTAATTTTCTCCAAGTTCGAGCAAGTAGGCTCTACGAACATTTCCCCTTTCGATGGGTCTAATGGTGCAATGACCCTATATTATCCTGACTCGAAGGTCATTTTCTGTGTCTTTAAGTTGACTATGGCCTGGTTATCAAACTCCCCATCAAAGATGAGAAATGTTGGGTAAGGTGTTGTGCCATCCACTATCTCTATTACTTCGAAGTCATCTTTAGTGCGCACTCCATCCAAGTCTACTGTTACTCCTTTCAGTCTCCCAATGGGTAGAACTCTTTGTTGATTTTCCAATTTCAGCTAAATGGGTGAATATCCTAATGTGGGCTCTCCCATACATTTCCATGTCTTCTTGGGTAATACATTGACTTTGGATCCTAGATCCAATATGATATCTCCCATGTTGAAATATCCAATGTTAGCATTCATCCTGAACTGCCTACTTGTTCTTCTCCTTGGATGTAGGTGATTGATTGTTTTCTGTTCTATCTTTCCTTCTATCTCTATGATACATATTTCTAACATATTTTGCAATACTTTTACAGAGGATGGATCATTTAGTAATTTTACGCATGATTGAAAAAAGCCTTTTATTTTACTTACTTGTCCCAAGGGATGGATTTCTTTGGTATGATCCAACAATGGAGGCATCTCGTACTCTGGTACTTCCTTACTATGTTGTGAGGTTGAGGTCGACGCAATCTCAGGCTTCAAAAATTCTTTCCTGGCTTGCTTAAATATCTACTTCTCGTTCTGCGCATCGAATTGCTTCCTTGGTTCAGGATTCTTCTTCACCCATTGATGTTGTACTGGCTCTTGTCGTACTGCGTTGTTTCCCATTTTAAATCCTCCACATGTAACTATGTTGATGTTTCTTCCTTCATTCCTTGCTTCTGCTGAAATCCATTGAACATTCCGGTTGTTTTGATTCCTCTTTTCCTGGATCTTCCCTAATAATGTAGGACATTCTTCTGTGTCATGATCTAATGCGCGACAATACATACAAGTTGTTGGTGGAAGTGGAAATTCTCTTGCATAGTGTCATGGTTGTTGATAGTTGTGACACACCATTGGTCCTCTACCTCTTCCAAAGCCTCCTCTTTCTCTTACTCTGCCTTTGTAGCCAACTCGATCCCCTTGCGACACGTTATACTGAGGCATCTAGTTATACTGCGTGGTATTGTACTGGGGCTGCACTATGTTATATGGTTGTTGCAAAGTATTATATTGTTGTTGGGAAGTGTTGTATGGGGATGATACTTAGTTAAACTGAGGTGCGGCTTACCCGATCATCATTTCTTCCTGCACACTATATGCATCTGATGTCCTCTCTCTCATCAACTCCATGGTTCTACAATCTTTGTCATCATGGTCTACTGACTTGCAAAAGTTTCAATATGAACTCTTTGGGACTGTCTGGTACTTCTGCATCATTGGGTAGTGATACAGATCATGGCCTTGTTTCTTGCAGATTTTGGACCATAGTCCTCCTGTTGGTAATGGATTTGACAGTCCTTCTGCCATGTATTGCGCAAATGTTGGACATTCATTCTTATGGTGTCCTTTCGTCATGCATGTGGTACACCAAACAAATTCTCATTTTTTCTTACTTTTTTTCTGGTTTACCTGGAATGCTAACTTCTTCAGATCCTCCTTCATCTCTTCGATGGTTGGATTTGTCTTCTGATATTGGTTTTCTTCCAGTTGCAGGGCTGCCTGCAGAGCCTCTTCCTGTGTCTGAAACTTCTGTTGTTGCAATGGATATTTTAAGTGTGGCAATAGTGAATATACAAACATGTGCCTGTGCTGCATATCTGTGATGAGATATTTCAACTTTACTTTCAGTCGCTTGAATCTCTAGTCAATCTACCATATGAATTCTCCTGGTTTATGTCTAATTTCTATCATCTCGTTCATGTATTGGTCCTTTGAATGTGGCTTCTGAAACTCATTTATCAATAATTTCTTGATATCTGCAATCGTTCTGGATGTCCTTGGTGGATTGTTTGTGGATAAACTCGTATACCAATATAGTGTGTGATCCCTTAGTGTGATAGCTAATTGTGCAAGTTTTGTGTCCTCATCTGCGATCTATTTTTCTTCCCACATCTTTTTATAGATAAACATGTACTTCTTTGGGTCCTCCGATGCTTCTCCTTTGAATTCTGGTAACCTAATGGTGGGATCATGTCTTGCCATCTTGAATGCTGAAATACTACCTCCGCGTGGTATAGATACTTGACTAATGCTTCATGAACTGGCTCCCCTAGTTGTTGTTCCTTGTGTAGATGTACTTCCTATTGTCTTACTTCTCTTAAAATTCGGTTGTCTAAATAGTGGTGTTCTCTTTGGTAGTCACACATGGGTTTATGGGTTCCACATTGACATTAATATGGATAGGATGGTTGCCTTCTATTCCCACTCTTGGACCTCTTGTATTCCTATCATATGTTGCACATAGGATTTCCTCAATCTGCTCCACATCCTGGAGATCCTCTACATTCTCTTCATCACTTTCCAAGCCTTCCCTCATGGCTACGACTCTCTTCTTGGTGTTCACCTTGTATTGGTAGGGTTATCCACTGTGCGTCTTTCCAACTGTCACCATGATCCACTTGATCCAGTAATCATCCATCATGATTGGGTCCAAGGCTTACTCCTTCTTTCCTTTATCCACTTCTCCTTCCATTTCTCCTTTTTTTGTTAGTGCTTCCCTCCTTTCCCCATGCACGCAGGGAAGCTTAGTTGTCTGACTCCATTGTCAATACACCTTTGTTATAGAGAAATATATTAATAGAAGTATACAAAGATATAATATACCTTCCTCGAGGACCATGTAGAAACTCTTTCTTTGTTGCGTTGTAAGACTTCGCGGTATCTACTACAAATGCTGTTATAAAGCCTACTACAATACTATCGAGCCCAAAATCTACTGCGTGGGTAAATTTTTTATTCACCTGTTGTAATTGTGCGATCTGAATTGAATTCCACTCTAACTGTCGGATCCAATTCGTTGCATGGTTGTATTTCAACCTCAATATACACTCCTGCAATAATTGTGGAAAATCACAAAAAAATACTTCATGTAGATCAGTAAACGCATACTTTTCAAGATATTTGCACGGTGTAACTCTAGGGTTTATGTTATCTTGCTGTGCAAACTCTAGCTCCTTTGTTTTCAACCATCTCTCTATTTCCTCTTTCATGGGTCTCAAGGGTATAAACATTCCCTTCTATATTTTCATTCTTTTTGACACTTCGGTCCCAGATCTTACATTCTTTTAATAGTTTTTCAACAGATCAAACATTCTTTTAACAGATCTCATCCACTCAATCCTATGTTGTTCCAACCGGAAACATAACCATTTGTTGATTTCTTATCATAGTTATACCTTTAACATGATTGACCCAGGTTCAGGTCTACTAGGGATCCAACAAAGCCTCTAAGACTATCGACCCTTCTGGTAAACTATAAGGCAACGCAACGCATAGAGTGCACTACGCACTCTCACCCGAGATAGTCTTAATGGGTGATTGCAATACTCAAGTGCTTTCATTCCAGGACTGAATGGGGATCTGTGACTTGTGCACTGTGAATTCTATCTAGTTATTAAAAAAATATTCTGTCATTCTCATTCATGCATGTAATGTAGTTAGATCCATTAATTCATTCATACCTCATTCTAACATCTACTCATAAATAGTAAAAAAGATAAAAAAAATTCAATCCCATAACATAGGTTTTATCATGGTTCACCCCCTCCTGGGTTACGTCCACAAAGATATAGCTCTCAAGCTCTTTTATTATGGTAGTTCCAAAACTCTAGCATCGTGCGCTTTACAATTCATCCTCAGTCGGGTCGAGATCTATGATGAGGCAGACTAGATCACACCAGGCTCCTCAACTTGTGATATAACCCTCAAGATCTACCCTTCTAACCCTCTACAACTCTACATCTCACAAGATTGTATCATGTTACAATAGTGTTATAGACTAGTTACTCCTTCTCACATGAGTAACACTCCATAATACAAACCCTTCAACAAAACCCCCTTTACCTAGACCTCCTAGGTATCTGTTTATATGCATTTCTGGCTCATCAACCATTACAATGTATTACAAAAACCCTAACCCTGGTGTCATTAGGTCTTCCATGCATGTGTGTGTGCTTCTTTTCCTTCCAGCTGTCGCTTTCCTCTTGCATGCCTTTTCCCCCAAAATATCCTTTCTTTCTGATTCCACCTACTTCTAAAAAATGGGCAAGAGAATATCTAGTGGTAAGACATAACTTGAGTATTATAGAAGGTCCAACTCCTGAAACATCCACCTTTGAATTCCACTTTTTGGTAACCTTTTTATTCTTAACATCAATTCTTTCTATCTGCACTTTTCTAGTTTTTTTATTGTATTTGGTGTTATGTAAAGTTGAGGATTGTTCCTAGAAACAAATTGGTCCCTCCTAGGCCAAATCCTTTGCCAATTTTGAGAAGAGCCAAGAAAATTCCTGCTATGGATCAGACAACAGGAATATATCAATGTGGGTAGTATCAGCTAACATTTCCAAATATGATGCCATGAAATCTTCAAAAAATTCACTCCACCACCTTGAGTGTCTAGAAAACAATCAACCTTTGGAAGTCTCATACCTTTATTTAGAGCGGGGATTCACAACATTTTCCTGAATAGCTTCAGAGTCAAAAGAACGAGATTCTTCTCTCCAACAACAACTAGAATCATTCTATGATTGGAGTTGAATCTTCTCATGCACCAAGAAACCAGTTCCTTGAAATCAAAAGCTTCAAACATGAAACCATCCTTGGCTATACCACTTGTCCAAATTTTAATAGCATTTTTTTGTTCAAAAGTGAGGCTTGCATACCATTGATATGTAGTTGACTGGAGAAATACTTTGTTCTGGAAAGCGAGGGAGTTTATAGTATCTTCATAGAAATGTTATTTTTTTATTCTAGTTTCTATATTTCCAGTCTTTTCAATACACTTTGAGACATGAGAGAGTTATTATAATAAATTACATAGTTTAACTGCTAGAGTCTAATTTCTTAATGATACATCCTTTCATTATGTACACTTTCCTTCGTAATGCATGCAAAATTTTAATAGTAATTATCCTTGATAAGAAAATGATCTTTTGGAAACCACGACAATTAAACATCATTTACTCCTGACAACCATATTTTCCTTGTGAATCAGGACATCATAAATGCACCATAAATTACCTCAAGAATGGTTTCCTAGCGAGAAATACATTAAGTATGGGAAATTTGGTGCAGTAGGAAAGTGAAGAGACAGGTCTTGCGGAGGAGTGAGCCATATGGAGAGAAATGATGTAGAGAAATAGTTCATGCAGAGATTCAGTGGTTCATGTCAAGTTATTTGCATGGGATATGATTCATAAATGACTAAGCATAAGTTATGTGGTAAAGAGGGGATAGAGAAAGTAATATGAGAAAAGGTGTTGCAGAGAAACATCAATGTGAAAGAGAAGTGTTATAGATAAGGGGTCATGTGTTGATTTATTTGCATGAGACATGACTCCAAGAGTCAACTAAGTATGGGACACTACTATAGAGAGGAGGAGAGTCATGCAGGAGGAGTTAAAAGTGGAGAAAAAGGTTTTGTAGAGAAAAAGGTGTATGACAGTTTCTCCACATAGAACAACATTAAAAAGAGACTAAGTGTTAGCTATGCAAGGAAAAGTGAAGTACCAATGAAAAAGACTAGAAAAGTTTCCATGTGGAGTGTAGAGTATGAACTTAATGCAAGGTTTCTCTACATGGCGCAAATCATGAATACAGATAAGTGTTGGAGCTGTATGATTTTTTTATGAAGTAATGAGGAAATGTAAAACTTGTGCATTATGTGGAAAATGATGGATTGAGATAGAAGGACTGATTTTATGAATAGTAAAACATAACATGAAATACAAGGTCAAGACATGAAAATGGAGCAACAATATCCTAGCACCCCCCCTTAAGAACAACTTAGGATAGGATTGAAGGATTTATAAAGGTGACACATTAAGAGAAAGAAGGAGGCATTAGAGCCTATCCCTCCTTAATGAAAACTTCTTGAACTCCTAACATAGATTGAAGTTTGTAAAACTTCACTTATGTAAGAGAATTTGTGAAAATGTCTGGAAATTGATCATTTGCAGGGAAAAAGAGCACCTCAAGAACATGATCTTGAATAAGCTTTCTAATGAAGTGCATGTGTAGCTTAATGTGTTTTCTACATTGATGTTGAACTATATATTTGGTGAGCTTAGTTGCACTCTGATTGTCACTCCAGAGGATGGTCAAATGTTGTTATTGGAATCCAAACTCTAAAAGGATATGTCAAAGACACAATGATTCTTGAATTGCATTAACTACTACTTAGTACTTTACTTCTACAAAATAAAGAGAAAAAGATTGTTGTTACTTACAATCCCAAGTGATAGTTCTAGAACCAAGACTGAAAACACATCTTGTAGTAAACTTTCTATCATCAAGGTCATTGACCCAATTGGAATCAGTGAAACCAACCATCAAAGGAGTCCCCCCTGAACTATAAAGTAACCCAAATTGAATTGTACCTTGTATATGTTATTGCACAGATTGTAGTTTGGGAAAACCCCAACCCAATTCACAATGGTGAGACAAATATGTGAATACCTACCCACTGCCACCTTAGATAGAAACTCCAATCACTTTAGTAATGATGCAATCAACACAAAGGGGGAATCTCGGTGGCCATAGAGGAATTGACATGGAAAGTGTGAGAATAAGCGATGGATACCTCTATAGGTCAATATTGGAGAAGGGGTAAGGCTTCAAAATGATTATTTTATATGGAGTGTTATCACATATTTCTGTAGGGGGGATGTTTTCCACTTGGTTTTGGCCTCTAGGTGACAAAAGGTGAAGAAAGGGGATAAAAAACCACTAAATGGAACTTATACTAAGTTCGTTAGGGTCGATGTGACCATTTGGCACGTTGATATAAGAGGCATGTAGATCTGGGCGGCTGAGATCTGAGCACTCCATATCGACAGTCGTTGATCATATCGAGGCCCCAACATGCGTGAAAGTTAAAAATTGTAGGGTGGGCCGGGTTTGAAACCATGGTTTTGTGGAGATGCTATGTGTCAGCTAGAGACACACATCGGGCCCAAAAGCGATGAAGAATCAAACCACTTTTCACAGCCCCGATATGTGCATGTGCGTATAAGGCCCTATCCCAAGCCGACAAGTGGTCGCTCTGTCCCATCGACAGGTTTCCCTCACTCCATATCTCTCCTCTATCTGTCACATCCTTCACTCCCCTATAAATTTCTCTCCCTCACACCTTTCTCCACATCACCTCTATCCCATTACACCTCAACTCCCACTTGTGTGGCCCCCACGCTATACTCAGTTTCCTCTTCCCATCCACGTTGTCCACCTGGCCATCTCCATGTCCGCTATTCCATGATGAGCACGCCAATCACATCGTCGGTTTCCATGTCTGCTGTCAGGCCTCCTCGTGAGCATCTGACTTAGATCCATATGGAAGAATGCAGAGGCCGCCAAATTCCACAGGTGCAGTGCCGACTCAGGCATTCTCAATCCTGATGAAGCAATTATTGAAGTTAGTTGGTGGTGGTTGAACATCGTTTCCACCATAAATGGAAAGTCCAAGAAAGGGCTGTCAACAAGTCAGCTCAGCTGTAGAACCTTCCTGAAGCATGATTGTGTCTAACAGGATATTGCATGCACAGTCTTCCAGGAAGCATGCAGATGTAATGCCTTCAATGTAGAGACTTGAGAACGCTTTTGTAGTTTTGATCTGAGTATATAGGAGTCTTTCTCATATTTTTTTAGGGTCGATGGTTGAGCTAGGCTCCCATATTGTAAAGTTTTAATCAAACTCTGGTTCTTCTGGTTATGTATCTGTATTTGAGACTTCTTGTTTAATGTAAGTCAACTTATTTTCTTATCTCTATGAACAACTATGTTAGAACACTCGGGCATGGAGGATCCAATCAAGAGTAGTCATGTTCTTGTGATGTAGGTTTGATCATAATGACACTACGACCAGTTTTAATCATTTTTTGTTGCGTCCTTTCCCTCCAATGTTTAATGAATCGAGCATGGATGATCTAACTAGGTTGATGTTAGTGAATTGTGATGTATGTTTGATTTCAGTTCAGTGATAATTTCATTTAGTCCCTTGAAACTCTGAACCAAGAGGATATTTCCTTCTGATTTTTTCCTCCTTAGGTTGCTGGAAGACCGGATGTCCATAGAATACCTCTTCATTTTCCTCAAGTTCTTCCCCCTACTCACCCTTATTACAACTTACTAACTGAAGATAGATTGAGACCTCACTTTACTATGCATTCTAGCCTATTTTTCTAAGTTAAAGAGATATAATATTCAGACTGCATCCATTAGACCAACCTTTAAAAATATTCACTGTGACATACATAATGATGGGTATTGGGATTACCTATGCAACAATCCAGAGGTGACTTCCAATGCTAACATTTTTGGCACTGCTACTGGGGCTGAATTGAAGATTTTCCCTGGGATTGACTGACAGAGCTTACTGGTTCTGAAGGTGAATCATAACTTAATACATCAAGATTGCAACTGTGCACCTGGCGACTCCACTGTGGTGACTCCACTGAGACGACTCCAATGTTTCAGCTGTGGTTTCCAGAGGCAGACACACGACGTCTATTCCACAACTTCCTTTAGCAACACCTGAAGCTGACCCAAAGAAAATTATTATAAAGGGAAAGGCCCTCTGAGAAGCTACTCCTACTACTGAACTAGTTATTTCTGATTATTTTCATTCTCCTCCTATAGAAACTCCACTATCCACTTCTCATTCTACTCTTATACCTTTTGTTGGACTTTCTCGAGCTTTAAATTTTTGGAGTGTTCTTGTTGAGTTTTCCCCTCTTGGTATGGGATTGGAAGGAGAAATATTTGTCACTCCCCTCTCCCCTGAAGTTGTACCATGGTTTAGGCCCAACACCTCATAATATTTTCCTACCTCGGGATTTACTACCCCTCCTCCTATTATTATTGATGCTACTACAGAAAGGGAAACCTTTGTTCCCTCAAGTTCTGTATCCTTTTCTATAAATCCTCAGTTGTTCCCTTTCCACATGGAAATTTAGTTCCAGTCTCCCCTATTCGAACTCCATCCCCTCCTAATTCTCCTCCACCCCAAATCCCAATGGTAGGTGCTAATCCTCCTAGGAACATAATGGATTCCATAGTGGCTGCTAGATATGACCCTTTGGTATTACCTCAACCCATGAATTCTCTCCCAACTGGATATTACCTAAAGTACATGCCCAAATTCACTAGAGAGGAATACATAACTGTTGAAGAGCACCTTGCTACCTTCTACAGTTATGCAGACAATCTGAATATTGAAAATGAAGATGTCTGGATGAGTCTTTGTCTAGAGCCTTGATGGTGAGGTTAGAAAGTGGTTTAAAGGATTGATCCCTGGATCCATTTTTGGGATTGAGGCTTTAAATGATGTTTTCTTGAGACAATGAGGGGAAAAAACATATTTTATGTATTAGATCACAGAGTTTGGGTCCCTAAGGAGAAAGGAGGGAGAATCTGTCTCTGACTTCTCGAAAAGATTCAACAAAATGTATAACAAGATCATTGCTGAGATAAATCCTACAGAGGCATCTGCCAAAATCACCTATGCTAGTGCTTTTGACCCTGATTTCTGCCTCCTATTAAGAGAGAGAACAACTACTTCCCTGGCTCATATGAAAGATGCAACCCTAGAATTATAATCCGATGTGTTGGCAGTTGATAGAATCATAAATAAAGCTGATAGAGACAGAGGAAGGGGGAGATTTGAGGCCTCAAACTCTAGTTCTTCTCCATCCCACCCTCAAGTAGATGAATTGACCAAGACGGTAAAGTCCCTATCTATAGAAATGGAGAAGATGAAATTCAAAAGGAAGCAAAGTTATAAGAATGCCCCAAATGCTGATGGAAGAGGCAATTTCAGAAGACAAATTAGTGCCCCTCAGATTCTCCCAAGAGAACCCATAAATAGCGATAGGGATGATCAGAAAATCCAAACCCCTCTCCAAAATAACCTCGTCACTGATGAAGAAAGGGAGGAAGAAGAGCTTGATCCAGAAATCCATTGTCTTGGAGACACCTCCCCATTTCCCCATTTAACTCAATTTGAATACGAGGAGTCTCTCTTAGACATCCAATTAAATGAGTTGAGTAAAGCGGAAAGGACCAATAACAGTCCCAATAGATATAGCCCCAGGTCAAAGAAGAAATAAAGGAAGTCTGATATCCCTGATCAGCCTTCCGAAGTAGATAATCCTACCAAAGATGCAACAAACAACAGTAAAGAAAAGAAAACTCAGAATCCCTCGCCGATATTTAAATATCATATCCAAAAGGTGAGAGAAATTCTGAAGTCCCCTTCCTCCTTATCTTTGAGCATGAAATTCAAAAAACTAGAATCCCTATGCCCCTCTTAGAACTGGTCAAGTATGATTTTTTCAAAAAATCCCTCTCTAAGTTGTTGCGGTCTGAGCCATCTTGTCATTCCATAGACTCAGTAAATCTCCAAGATGAAAATCCAATAGTCATCCTAGGTCCTATGGTAGAAGATAGAGATGATTCATCCCCTCCCTTCTATACATCCCTCAACATACATGATAAGGTGCTGCATAACTACTTTATTAACTTAGGGGCATCTCATAATCTCATGCCAAAAACTGTCATTGAAGAACTTGGATTAGAAATCATTAAATGTTATCATGATTTGTATTCTTTTGATTCAAGAAGGGTGAAATGCCTTGGGGTCATCAAAGATATGGTTGTGACCTTGTTTCAATTACCCATGAAAAGTGTGGTCATGGACATTGTGGTAGCAGATGTTCCTCCCAAGTTTGGCATGCTCTTGTCAAGATCTTGGAGGAACCTTGCAGATGAACCTCACATATGATACCATTCTAGTATTTGGAGGGGAGCATAGAAGACTGTACATAGAAGCTCAGTTGGCCTATATTATTAGTGATGAATCTAACCCCACCAACCATCCTATATTTTCACTTGACACTGAGTTGGGGTCTAGTTTATTGCAGTTCACTAATGCTCCCGAGCCTCCTTTAAGACTCAAAAAGAAGCCCATGGTTTTTCATGAATTTTCTTTCTCCACCACCTCTGTTTGGAAAATTTTCTTTGATGGAGCCTCCTCTAAGGATGTTGCTGGTGCTGGAGTGGTCTTTGTTTCACCCTCTCAAGAAACTATATCTCTGTCATACAAATTAGAATTTGAAGCTACCAACAATGTGGCAGAATATGAAGCTCTTGTTTTGGGCTTAAGGGATGCAAAAGTCATGGGGATCAAGAAGATATATGTGCTTGGAGATGCAATATTGATTGTTAATCAAATTAGAAATATTTATCAAGCTAATCATCCCAGGATCAGAACCTATAGAAATGAAGTGTGGGACCTGATTGACATTTTTTTCTTAGTCTTGAACATTTCATTCATTCCGAGAGAGGAAAATACAATGGTTGATTCTTTGGCTGTCTCAGCAAGTAATTTCAGAATCCCTCTACCACCTAAACTTAGGTATGATGTATAAGTGAAATATAGACCCTCCATACTTGAAAATTTCAAGCATTGGAAGGTGTTTGAGGATGATCTTGAAATCAAAAGATTCTTGAAAATTGTGGATGAGTTTTCATCACTACATATTGATCGAGACCCAAGTTTTGACATAGACCCCCATCCTGATGTTTTTCTAAACAAAATTGTTGATCATCACATTTTCCACTTACCCAACAATCACATCCCAAAGGGACTAGTCCCTTTGGAAAGATTATTTGACAGAAATGATGTGGTAGTAAAGGGTAAAATCACAAATGATGATGTTGATGTAGCTGAGTGCAATATTGGCACATAGGAGGATCCAAAGTTTGTCAAGTTATCTAACATCTTTTCAAAGGAGAAGAGGGATGAGTATACTAAGCTATTAAAATAATTTTCTGATGTGTTTTCTTGGACCTATGAAGACCTCATAACATATGACATCAGCGTTATTGAGCATAATATTCCAATGAAGGAAGAGACCAAACCATTTAGGGAAAAATTGAGACAGATAAATCCTATGCTATTGCCTATTATGGAAAGGGAGGTAAAGAAGCTGTTGGATGCCCAAATCATTGTCCCTTTGGGATATTTTGAATGGGTGGCCAACCTGGTCCCAGTGAGGAAAAAGAGTGGAGAGATCAGACTGTGTGTTCATTTCAGAAATATGACCAGAAGCTCCAAGAAGGACAATTACCCTTTGCCAAACATAGAACACATATTGTAGAGGGTAACATGTGCATCCAAGATTTCCATGATTGATGGATTTCTAGTTACAATCAAATCTCCGTTCTTCCTGAAGACAGAGAAAAGACAACCTTCACCACTCCCTGGGGTACATTCATGTATGCCAAAATTCCCTTTGTATTGATGAACGCAAGAGCAACTTTTCAACGAGCCATGGACATAGCTTTCATAGGGGAAGGGGATAAATTTCTGGTCATATATTTAGATGAAATTACATTTTTCACTAAGTCCGATAAAGAGCATTGTGAACATTTGAAAAAGGTCTATTTAAAATGCAAGAAATTTGGCCTTTCCTTAAATCCCAAGAAGTCATTGTTTTCCATGAAAGAGGGAAAGTTGTTGGGACACATAGTATCAGCCGAGGGGGTGTTATTGGACTAATCAGTAGGTACAGACACTAGAAAATCTCCCTAGATCCACCTGGATCTAGAAAAAAACAGGACAGGACATGACTCTTTCCCTAAGTTATGACCATTGAATTAGCTAGTAAGGAGGAACAAGTGACATACCTTTGTATTGCTTCCCAGGGTCTCTGTTGCTCCTGCTTCGCTCTGGTGCTCTCATGAATTCAGGACCAAGAAAACACAAACCAACCAAAGTGAAGATAGCAAAATGTATTCAATCGTTAGCTTATGCATATGATCAAGGAATTACATAATAAAGTAAGAATGACTTTATGGTAAAAGGACATGTCGTTGTATCATATTAATCGAAAGTAGAAGATACAACCTGATCGCCTTGATGTCGCAAGATTCCTTTCGGTGACTCTTGGTTCCAAAACACACACTTGCTCTATCCTTGCATGAAGAAGATCCAATTCCTCTTGATAGACCTGCTAGAGTTTCCAAGCTTCTATTCAAGCTGGGCTCTTCACACAATTCCTTCACCAATTCTTCAATTAATCTTGCTTAACCTTTTCCATGAGAATCCTATCAATATATAGGAGAGGATGAGATGGTTACATGGATGAGAATGATCCCACCAAATCAGGGAAACCAATAAAATGATATCCATTCGAATGCCAATCCATTTTCTAGAAGATTCCCTTCTAGAACCCTCGAGACTTCTTCCTTTTTCCAAGCTTGAAAACAAGTTTGCACACTAGGTATAGAGAATAGTGTGAGAAGTTCGCACCCTAGCTGAAGGTGGCCTATGAGAATGGGTCATTCTCGCACCCTAGGCTATAAGCAACCTATGAACTCTCTTTAAAAATATGTTTTCTGGAAGGAAATGAATGCCATTTTTCTCAGGAGAAAGTTCTTGTTAGGAGCTTGAGTACACCATCGTCAATACACCATCAAGATGAACAAAATCATGGGTAACAGAATGCCCCCCAAAGTATGAGGCCGGAATCAGTGATAGCTGAAATACTTTGTAAACTGCGTGTGTGTGTCGGAAACCAAGAGCACACCTAATCGGAAACCTGCAAACAACCAAGCATCTGCAGAATATCATACTAGTTCTGAGGTAGGCATTCCCATACTCAGATCACATAATGATGACATAATAAACATAGTTCATCGCCACCAATCATACACCGTGGATCCATGCCATCAAAATATCGCACAGCCACCAAGAATACACTTGTGGATCCATGTAAGATTATTCAAATTGAGACGACATATCCACGAGACATACAAAGTGGATCTATGTGTCGGAAAATTATACATATTCCATCTCAAACTGGACCAAAGAGATGAGATCCAGGGTCTTCAATCCCATCACCTGAAAGTACGAATCTAACCATGTGATTACATGCACTGACGTCAAACATGGTAGAAACCACTTGATTACCGGTCATTGATGAAACCGTTAACACGTGCGAGGGAAATAACCATTAATGTCAATGACTCCTAAGGTACACTAGTACAATCCACTGACTGTGAATAAATGATTTGAGGTTGAACATCCGACAGAATCTCTCGATTAGGGGTCAATGATTAAAACCCACTGTCGAAAGTGAGGAAAGTTTCCATTAAGGCATGCAAGTTCCAAGGTACCAAATAATTTCTAAGTATTGTTTTCGGATAATGAGCTAGAGTCGACGGAACAAAACTCATCACAGGAGGGCCTTAATGTATCCCCCATCAATGACACGAAATGAGTAACAAATTTTGAAGGTGGAACAGAGTATGATGTAAGTTGAACTGGACACAAGGGAGGCTGACACGAAGAGAATGGACAACTGCAGATGGCTGACTCGATAGAGGTTTCGGATAAACTTCTCTTGAACATATGAATGACACGACCAATGATTTGGTAGCACCGACTCAGAGATGACCCAGGATGTGAACTTGTAGCTTGTAGAAAATTGAATGAGAGATGAATGGATTTCTCAAACTGGCTTCAAATAATGAATAGGGGGGTGTCATTTTCAAGAGCAACACTTACTGCCAATAATATGAATACGAAAACACATCCCTTTCCCAAATTTTCCCCCACCATTTCTGGTGAGTACCTCTGTATTTTTATGCAAGTTTGAGGAGCATAACATATGCTTGTTGATGTAAGCTCATCCTTCAGATGAGTCCTTCAGAGTATGTTTAACGAACCCTAGGAAGGAGTGGTTTGGTCCCATTACGGGTCTGTCGATGTTTGTTTAACGAGTCCAAAGATAGAAAACTTGAAGGTTTTTCATGATTATAGAGTCTGGAAAAACACCTAAAAGAGGACTCTCTCAGTTCCTTTTTCGTAAAATAGTATGATGAGACTAAAAAAGAGATAAATTATGGCCCAACAGACGCTTTATTCAAATACTTTAACGAGCGTGAAAATAGAAAGGTCGCTCAATGATCTTTTCATGTTTAGAGAGTCTGAAAAGAGATTAAAGTGGACTCCAGGGGGGTTCCTTTTTCATATAACCTTGTTGAGCCCGAAAAAGTGATAAAAGTGTGCTCGATTGTGTTCTCATGTATTTTCGAGCATGAGAACGGACAAATACCAAGCTCGAGGTTTTGTGAAAAAACCATAAAAAACAATCAAAACATGCGATGAAAAAGAGGAAAAATATCCATATTCCTGTGTATGAACGTCGAGGTTGTTATGTCTGCAAAAGTCGCACTCATAAGGGTATTAGGTATTAGGTTTAATAAATAAAACAATTATAAAAAACAATAAAAAATGGTAAAATTAAATATAAGTGGGTAAAAGTTATTTTTACCATAGTCATTGTAACTTTGCCAATGTTTTAGTCCAAAACCTCTCTTTTGCCCTTGAATTTTGGTGCTCGATTGTGGGAGCTACGAGTATCCATTCGAAGAGTCATTTCTAGAAGTGAGGTAAGCTCCTTGTCTTCTATCCTTTCATGGTTCAATTTTTCATTTTAATTGGTAAAATTCATGTTTTTGAGTTTGTTTTAGGGGTTAAAATTGCGCTCAGCCATTCTCGCAGGCCAGCCACACGGGACCTGCGAGAATGCATCATTCTCGTAGGTGGCCCCAAAGGCACCTATGAGAACCTCACACTGTGTCTAAAGGGTACCTGCGAGAACTGCAAAGTGAAAAAATTCTTTGAAGTTTGCTCAATGAAAAAGACACCAAGTGTTGAAGAGCGTTGCTGACCTTCTTTTTATGTGTCTTATGTAGGCATTTGGCTATCACCATGGTTCTGGAATGGTGTGAAAGAGAGCATGAAGAAGATGATGCTATTGCCGGGAATAACTTAGGCATCGTTGCTGCTTTGTGATACTGTGGTATCCTGAAATTCTTTCGTATCCCGGGTATGAGGGCCCAAGTCAGGCTATTGGAGTACCTTGTGCATATGTGGGATGTGGACCAATGAGTTTTCCATGTAGGGGTCCACACATTGTCCTTGGATATCAAGGATGTTTACTTCTTGACAGGACTGTCACAGTGTGGGTACCACACTAGCTTGACTGGTAGCAAAGGTGGTGGGCTTCCTATGAGTGAATACTTCCGGTTGTACTATGTTCCAGAGGCGGAAAGGAGAAAAGGAAAGGTGGCCATATGGGGGGTGCACGATTTGACCCTTCGCACTATTTTGTTCACCATTTCTCATATGGATAGGAGAACTACTCCTCACATGGCTCTCCAGAGCTACTTTCAATATTCCATAGAGTGTACTGAGCCTCGGGTCTTTAACTGGGCAGATGCAGTCCTTCGTAGCGTGAAGAGGCAGTTGACCAAATGCAAGAGAGGCGACCTGAAGCAATTTGGTTACGGGTCTTTGTCGGTGTCCTTATTTCTTGAGAGGGTTCACTTGCTGAGGTTACAGATTGAGTGGGGTCTACCAACTCTAGAGGATCCAAGAATGCTGAGGTGGTGTGACCTCATGGCCAGGCATGTAGCTGGACCAATCATCAAATACAATGATTCCTTCTTTGACTGGTTGTGACCACAGATGTTGATGGTCGATGATTATGCCTATGCCGGGTTGGATTTACAAGGAGATCCAGACTTGGACTTTCTCGAGGGAGATAAGTGGGGAGATCTCGGTAAGAAGTACACATTTTTTAATTTTTAAATGTTTTTGTGAATTTTATCATATGCAAATGTTTTTATGTTCATCCAGGGTCTAACTACAAATTTATTTTTTGATGACACAGACATGGGGCCTTATAGACCTCTGGGTACTTCTCCTATTCAAAGACGAGGAGAGGTGGCTCCAGTGCCATGATGGGACGCTGAATATTATGAAGCAATGGAACAAAACCTAGAGGGTTTGACAGCAGACATTCCAGACATGCCTCTTGGAGAGGTTCCACGACGTTATCAACGTCATATAGTAGGATTGTCAGAGTCTGTTTGCCGACTACTTCGTAGGGTTTCCTGGGCAGTCATGTGTTACCATGAATGTCATCCATGATGTCACTTTGTAGAAGCTATGAGCTTCAGATTTTGAAATTTTGGTCCTCGGATAGAACTTTTTGTAAAAAACTTTTTGATCGTTATATATACATACGACTTCTACTGGTTTATCTTGTGTTCTGTGAAAGTTGATGTGATTGATTTATAAATAACCAAAATGTCTATCTAATACATAGTTAGCTAATGCATCAGTCAATGTATTTAGACATCTAGGAATATGTTGATACTCAATATAATCAAAATAACATTCCAAAAGGGGAATTCGCAAATATACTCATAACAAAGTAGGACTTCGAATATCATAGAGATTACTTAACTGTAGTACTACGAGCTGCAAATTGAGTCACACAACCAAGCGACGGATACCAAGTGATATAACATCAATCAACAATTCAATAATGACGCTATACTCTGCAATATTGTTGGTCACACGACCAAGGCACACACCTCATAAAGAGACAAGTTCATTTGTAGGGGTGTAAATTGCCCATGCAGTAGAAGCAAGGTTATGAATACTACGGCTAACACAATCAACAAAACCAAAGTAGGGTAGCGAAGACTCTGACATCTAGAAATCAAACACAATATCACATAAGGGTAGAGACCAGATAACGACAAAAGAAAACTACAGTAACACACAAGAAGTATGATACAATAAAAATACAGGTACTCGTGCACGGGTGATCTTATGCATAGTACTTCTTCAAGTACAACCCATTTCTAGGTTCACTCAAAGGGATACCATCATAATCTACTAACTTGTAAGCTCCTTTTTCCAAAACTCATCTAACGATATAAGGACCTCGCCACATGGCTTCGAATTTTCCATCTCCTAGCATATCTTGATCTTGTTTGTAGAGGAGAACCAAATCTCCTTCGGAGAAAACATGAGGCTTGACATGTTTGTCATATTGGGCCTTGACACATTTCTTCTGGGATTCTATGACTAGGGTAGCATCGTGTCGAGTTTCGTCTAATCACATAAGATACAATAGACGTTCTTCCTTAGCAGAAGTGTTTGGTAGGAGTTCAACAACTAGTTTTAAAGAGGGTATTTCACATTCGATCGGGAGAATGGCTTCCAAACCATAGACTAACAGGAAAGGTGTAAACCCAATAGCGGATATAACGGATGTCCTGTAATCCCACAATGATGAAAACAACATTGTGTGCCAACTTGTTTTGTGAATCCCTATCATTCGTTGGAGCATGGTTATGAGAACTTTGTTAATCGCTTCGACTTGAATGTTGGCTTGTGGGTAATAGGGCATTGAGTTTTCATGGCGAAGACCCAACTTTTCAGTGAGTTCGGACATCAAGAAGTTTCTAAAGTGGCTACTTGATCATTCATGATAGCTTGAGGAACACCAAAATGAGCTATGATGTGATTGAAAATGAATAATGCTGCGGTATTTCCAGTATTGTCAAATGTCGACATCGCCTCGGCCCATTTCATAAAATAATCTACAGCTACAATAATGTATCCATGCCCCCCGGCCGAGTGGGGGTGACATGTCATGAAATTGATGCCCCATTTTTCAAAGTTACCAATGGAGACCACAAGGTGAAGAGGAGTGGGGTGTGACCGTATTTTATGATTATAGGTCTGGCAAGCGTGGCATTTTTGGACGATGATTATGAAATCGTTAAATAAAGAAGGCCAAAATTACCCTTCTCGTAATATCTTCTGGGTAGTAGCATACCCAGACATATGACCACCACAGGCTCCAAAATGGAAGTCATTTAAGGCTTTCTTGTCTTCGTCGAATGTGAGGCAGCGTCGAAAAGCTGAGTCAATCCCATGATGATAAAGAGTATCCCCGAGGATAATATATTGACAGGCTTGGTAGCATATTCGACATCGGTCAGTACTGGAAAAATTGGGCCAAAAAGTCTAGGTTTGGAGATATATGATGATATCGCCATACCAAAGATCATCGGAACTAATGAGGAAAAGGGATTAATCAGGTAATGAATCGGCTGCTACATTTTCTGTTTCAAAATAGGGAAAGTCGCATATCAACTCGGAAAACACCAAGGAATTATTGGACTTGGCTCATTCGAATTCCAAGTTAAACTCCCAGAGTATAAATATTCATTTGGAGTATTCTCCCCCTAGCAATTGATGTGTGAGAATGTGTTGCATAGGGTTGCAGTTAGAAATCACTGTAGTCTTGCGAGAGAGGATATAGGGTCGGAAGCGTTGAACTGCTTGGACGACTACCAAGGCCAGTTTTTAGACATGTAAATACTTGGTTTTGGTAGGTGTTAGACTTTGACTCAAGTAATAGACAACATGTTCGTCATGAGAATCATCCTCTTGAACGAGAACCATACCAATGGTGTAATCCGAGGCTGCGAGGTAGAGGAAATAATCGTGACTGTAATCGGGGGGGAAGAGAAGCGGAGCATGTGTCAGGGACAGTTTCAAAGCTTCAAAGGCTTTGTTTGCGATGGTATCCCATATGAACTCAGACCCCTTTTTGAGGAGTCGTGTAAATTCACGAGTGATCTCGGCATAGTTCAGGATGAAACGACGAAGAAATTTTGCTTTCCCTTGCAAACTTTGTAACCGGCGAAGTGTAGAAGGAGGAGGGAGATTAAGGATTGCCTCAACCTTTAAAGGATCTACCCTGATCCCTTGAATCAAAACAATAAAGCCTAGAATTCGACCGGATTCCACGCAGAAAACACACTTGTGAGGGTTCAAGCGTATATGGTAAAACCGACAGCGGATGAAAATCTCTCGGAGGTGGATTGGATGATCGACTCGGTGCATGGAATGAGCAGGTAAGTCATCAAGATATGGTTGCATGATATGCTTGATATCATGGAAGGCATAAGAAATAGCATGTTGAAAATTTGCGCCAGCATTCTTGAGACCGAAAGGAAGTTTCCGATAGGCAAAAGTGCCCCAAGAACAAATAAAATCCGTCTTGTGTTGATCCTCGGGAACAATATTTATTTTATTATATCCAAAGAAACCATCCATCAGACAAAATATTTCACTTCCGACGCAATCGTCGACAATCTGATCGACGAAGGGGGTAGGAAAGTTGTCCTTAGGACAAGCTTTGTTGATATCCCTATAATCAACGCATACGCAGATTGTGCCTTGTTTCTTGTCGATCGGGACAAGATTGGAAACCCAGCCAGTGAGGGCCACCAGGTAAATAAAGTCAGCTTTGAGAAGTTTCCTGACTTCAAGCTTGATAGTAGCCACTTTACGTGGGTGACCTGGATGAAGGCATTGCCGAATGGTTTTAGCGTCTGGGTATGTCTTGATCTCATGTATCACAATGTCAAGGTCAATACCCAGCATTTCTTCGTGGCTCCAGGTGAAGACGTCACAAAACTCTTTGAAAAGTGACGTGTAGGTGATGATTTTGTTAGGGGAACATGAAACTCCGATATGCACATTTTTGACAATTCCAGGTTTGATGGATATGTGGAGGGGAATAGTGGGTGAGATAGTGCTTAAGTTCCCTTTGGAAAACACATCATGTGTGGACTTGGGAATAGTTGAAATGATGACAATGGTTGATGGGGTCAAGATCCATTGGTAGTTCTTGATGGTATGTTTCTCCAGGAAGAGGATGGAACGGTGATGTCCATCGTCCCAAGGGGTGTCTTCCATGAAAGACATGATAATCTCGTCTATGGGAAAAATGACATGGAAAGGATCTGGAGATAACTCACCAAGAGAGGGGGGAGAAGGGGTTGTCAATTGAATGGCCTGATAGGCAGATTCAACTAGACTTAAAGGCATTTGGTTGCCATAATGAAGATGATCGCCAGGGTCAGGTACCATCCAAGGCTCATGAGACGCAGGGGTTCCGTGAATTGAGGTGGAGATCATGTTGATTGAAGTAACAGATGAGTGTAGAACATCAGGTGGTGGAATGGGGAAGGTACCCATTAACAAAGAGTCTTTGAGAAGACCTACATGGTGGAATGGGGTTTTAGCGATGAACGGTATGTTTCTAGTACACATATCTGAATTAAAGAAGGCTAATTGGTCAATGGTAATGACCTTTCCTTGATGTGGGAAACGTACAACATGAAAAAGAGTCAACACAACTGTAGGCATGGAATCGATTCAGCTACGGCCAAGCAGAAGATTGTAATCGAGAGGAGCGTCAAAGACTTCCACTTCGACTTGGATCGTTTTTCCTTCTAGCATGATTGGCAACGAAGGAAGGACACCATAGGGCTTAAAACCAGATCCATTGAGATCTTTGAGAGTGTTATGGGATTTAGTCAAAGAGGGAGAGCCGATGGATTTCCAACAGGTAACAGACATGACACACGTCGAGGCACCCTCGTCGATAACAGTTCTACAAATTTTTTTGTTAGAGACAATCACTTGGATTTGGAACGCGAGTTGAGGGGGTAACCTTGGAATGTGATCTTCCAAGTCAAAAATTATTAAATTCGTGTCTGTCAGGTCGATTCCACCGATAGCTTTCAACAATGCCTTCCGTTGTGTAGGACAACTTTGAAGGACTTCGAGGGCTGACATCGCAGAAGGTGCTTGGGCCAGATATTCAACAATGTTGTAGTTCTGGGCAGCACGAGCATGAGGATTGAAAGCTGATTTCTGAACGACACCCTTTGGAGGGGGTTGAAGAACCATGTCAAGGCTCAGTAGTTCAAGATGAAGAGGACCGTTGGTAGGTGGAGTCGTAGGAGAGGGTTGTACCAATGAAGGAGGTAGATCATCAACCTTCTCTTTAGAGGGAGAATAATCTTTGGCTCGAGTGGTGAGTGCAATGTCATTCTTCATTGAATCGCTAGTACACATCAATACATAGGATGTAGTAGAGGAGGAAGGTTGGTCATTAATGACCAATTGGGCCTTTTTTTGAGAGGGGAAGGGTTGGGACAGAACGACCAGAGTGGGTGGTTTCGCGGCCCCTTGAAGGAACTTAGTGACCTCGACGCATCATGGACAATCCTTCGTGTAGTAATCATCACCACAGATAAGACAAGGGTATCGAGGTTTGCGCTTATCCCTATCGTCAACATGTGGAGTTTTGGTTCTCTCTGCTTGAGGAGTATTTTTTTCCTCCTTATTCTTACCCTTTCCCTTTTTGGATTTGTTTTTACCGGTTGGGGTAGATTGAACAACATTTACCTCAGAAGTCTTGCCAGTGGGAGGGGTAGGAGACAGAGCATTTTGAACATTAGAAGAAGTAGGTTTGGGGTTGGTGCTTGAGGCAGAATGTGGTTGGGCATGGAAAGTGCCAATCACACCATCAGCTGCATGAGAAGCAACTGGGGTAGTTGAGGTGGTGGAAGTGGAAGGACGAGGTGCATTAGGGAGTAAGTCATAAAGAGTACCCATTTATGAGTAAACGAGGTCAAGATATTGAGCACAAATTATGGCCTGTTCTTCTGTGACAACTCCACCCATGGTGATGTCACGAGCGATGTCATTCACAAATGATCTTGTGAACCACTCTACCAGCAACTGATCGGGAAGTTTGAGTTTGATGAGACGTCATCTCTGTCGCCTTTCATGAATGTGATCGGATATATGAGTGGCTTTGGTTTGTTTGAAAGAACTCAAAATCTTGGTCCCCGTTTCATAACGGATCAGTAACTGGTAGTGGGTGAGGAAGGCCATATCTAGGGTGTTGAAGTCGACAAAGAAACCTCGTGGTAATTCTATATACCACTTCGCAGTAGAACCTGTGAGAGTTCTTTGAAAAAGATGTAATAGGATAGAGTCATATATCAAGGAGTTGGATGAGCACCAGAGATGAAAAGTCATGACATGATTGTTCGAGTCCTCTCCCTCTTTTCCATCGAATTTAGGGAAAATAGATGGTAGCTTGGCTGGTATAGTGGGCCATTGGGGAGAGTGATGGATTGGATCATTTATAATCCTCGACAAATCTGGGAGATCCAAAGTGGCCAAGAAGGGTAATTGTCTATTCACATGCGAGTACTGATGGCTTTGGGGAGGGAGTCCCGTCGGCAAACCAGTGGGACCATAAGAAGTCTTCATATAATGTGAAGACCCAGGAAAATTCGGTGGTTGTTGTGGCGGAAATTAGCTCAGGGGATTGTATCCTTGAATAGGGACGTGAGTTTGAGCATTTGAGCCCCAAATAGGATTGGACATACCTGGATATGGTTGGCCTATACTCGGGGGTATAATAGGTGTAGCTGGAAGCTGTTGCCCCCCCAGTCGATTGAGGATTATGTTGTATCAGATGGTTCCAATACTGGGCCAAGAATGGAGGTATGTTTTGTCCATAGGGTGGGGTCAGCGGGGGTTGTCCTCCAATCAGGGGTTGAGATCCAATTGGGGGTTGCATTCCAATTGGGATTTGTATTCCAATAGGAATTTTCCCTATAAGGGGGGGTTGATTCAAACCTCCTTGGTGAAATTGTCCACTAACAGGAATCTGGTAATTTGGTGTGAATGATGAAATAGTGCCACTAGGATTAGTGCCACTAATAGAGGATGAAAAAGGTCCTCCAAAAGGGGGTTGAGGAAGTGTCGGAATGAAGCTGAGAGGAGAGTGCCCAAAAGAAGAGGGACCACCAGGAGTTCCAGATGGGGTTTGTGTAGGAGTGGGAATAGAAGCATTCAACGCATGGTATCCGGGTGGAAGCGTCGAGGTGACATTGGGCGAGAGTGGTGTGCTGATCGGGGCTTGACTAGCCACTGTAATCCCGGTGTGAATACTCGTAGTGTTAGTGTAATGGACCATTTCTATAGGGATGGTCAAGATGTGGTCAGATCGCAGAGCGTCTATACCAGGAAAATAATAAGCAGTAGTAAAAGGCACTGCGTCTGGGTTAGAGGTTTTAGGGAACGCAGGTGAGACAGTGATTTCAATGCTTGATCCTGCACCAAAGAGATCCCATCTAAAAATGCCAGCGGACCAAAAAGGATCTTGGCCCTCAGGTCCAAGAAAGGGTTCAGTCGGTGATCCAGAAGACAACACAACTAAATCTCTAGAAGAATTCACTCACATAATACGTCTCTCAGAATTGGGGTGAAGTCAAAAGTCCTCTCGAGAGTTGGTAATTCAGAATTGTTCTAGAGAGTCAATTCTTTCCACTTGTGGAGTGGTGACGTCTTGGACTTCACTCTGTTGAGGAGAGCCCTCAGGTGAGCTTGTAGGCAGGGGTTGCGAACCTTCCAAGTTTTCTGGAGGTAAGCCCTACATTCTACGTGAGCGACGTGGAGGGTCTATTGTGAACAAGTTACAAACTTACGAAGAAAGTCCTATGGTCAAATTGGGTAAACAAACAACACGCGCTAGTAAACAAAATCTAGGAAACAATACCAAGCAAACAAGACCTTCTAATTCCGAAGTCACTAGTTGGTGATGAAATCCAATGTCGCAACAACGAGACAAGAAGGGGCTGGGCTCAGGTGGAAAAGTTATGTTGACGACCTGCTTAACGGAATTACACCCTGGTGCAAGCTCCCACACATAATCGTGGGTATACCCTCCAAGGAGCCCAAGTGAGTTTGGCCAACGTCGATTCCAGGTACCGTGAAAACTTTCCCCTTCACACTTACCTTGTGTAAGACCCTAAGAAAATAGGCCACTAAGGTTACCACCGACAACAATAAATCCTAGGGGAATAGTCGACAGTCCGATCCACAATCAAGGGCAGGGTATCTAGCTCAAAGTCAACTCAAGAGGCTTCCACTCATCATTGTGGGTACACCTCCAAGTGAGCCCTGTAATACGTGCAATCTCTACACCGATATCAACAAAGCAGGGTGAGTAACTCTGTCAATATCAATGCGACCTCGGGTTTGACCCTTGTGTGAGAAGGGCTTCCCAGGACAAAATGTTGTAAATGGAATTTGACACTCCTTAACACAAGATGCTATTGTGTGTTTTGTGCTTTGGAGAGTTTATCTCTCTGCCTATTCCAAAGCACTAGCCTAGCTAATTATTGGTGTAATAGAGCCCTAGAAAAGAGTTAATAGTTAAATTTTAAAATTGTGCAATGTTATTAATGACTGTTGTTACTCAAAGGAAATAGAGATGGAACTGATGTTGTGTGAGACTCTGGCCCAACAATGCATATATAGGAATGAAATAAATCAATTTTCGTTCGATGAATCCTATGTACGAGAGGGAAAGAGAATTTTTCTGGAACAATCTTTAACTACGATATGCAATCTCCTTTAAAATGCAATCTCAACGAATCACGTAATAATGACAATTCTCTATTTGTTCTTTTTCAACAATTTCAACAATCGATTTTCAATATTCTCAAAATGAAAATGATTTTAAAAGAATTTTTTTTTTCTTTTCAAAAAGGATCTACACCATGGTGGTGAAAGTAAGGAAAACCAATAACTAATGAACAAACAATAAACAAAAGCCCAAACCAATCTTTCAATGGAAACAAAAATGACAAGCAGACAAAACTAGTCTTTTCAATTGCATGAGAACAATGATCTTCCAAATAATGAGAAACTGAGAAAGACAATTGTCAAACCGATCATTGGCTCCTAATCAAACAAGTACTCAGATTCCAGGATCAAGAGTATATCCTTGCTAAGAAAAGTCAAGAGATGAGAGTTGAGAAAAAGATGGATAGGAAGAGCCTTTGATTTCTGAACACTGATCGTGCACAAAATCCAAAGTCAAGAAAACATCAACCAGTGGTCCAAGAAGTTATTTTCAGACACATATACTGATCTGGGCATCTGAGCATGCAAAAACCTTAAATCCAAAAAATTTAAAAGAGGGTTCGCAGGCTATTAGTAATACACAGTGTGAGAATGGAACATTCTCATAAGCTACCTTTGAACTGGGTGTAAGAACCTCATACTGGACTTAAAGGCAGAGTGTGAACTCAAGGTGTTCTTGCAGGCCACTATGGGGTTTAGTGTGAGAAGGCCTGAAACTAGGCAAAATTTTGGAAAAAGAAAAAAAATTTGAAGGGACTTCTGGACCCAGGGAGTCTATCAGGGTGTCTTGAAGACTCAGAGATTGATATAAATGAAGAAAGGTAAGGCAAGAGAAAATGGCCAAGGAAAAACACCAAAACCCATGAAGAAATGGGTTGCATCCCCAATCGAGTTGCCAATTTTGTTATCAAACTAATCGGTAGGTGCATACACTAATAGATCTCCCTAGATCCACCTGGATATAGAACAAAATAGGACAAGACATGACTCTTTCCCTAAGTTATGACCATTGAATTAGCTAGTAAGGAGGAACAAGTGACATACCTTTGTATCGCTTCCTAGGGTCTCTGTTGCTCCTGCTTCGCTCCGGTGCTCTCGTGAAGTCAGGACCAAGACAACACACACCAACCAAAGTGAAGATATCAAAATGTATTCAATCCTCAGTTTATGCATATGATCAAGGAATTACACAATAAAGTAAGAATGACTTTATGGAAAAAGGACATGTCACTGTATCATATTAATCTAAAGTAGAAGATACAACCTGATCGTCTTGATGTCACAAGCTTCCTTTCAATGAATCTTGGTTCCAACACACACACTTTCTCTATCCTTGCATGAAGAAGATCCAATTCCTCTTGATAGACCTGTTAGAGTCTCCAAGCTTCTGTTCAAGCTGGGTTCTTCAAACAATTCCTTCACCAATTCTTCAATTAATCTTGCTTAACCTTTTCCATGAGAATCCTATCAATATATAGGAGAGGATGAGATGGACATGGATGAGAATGATCCCACCAAATCAGGGAAACCAGTAAAATGATAACCATTCGAATGCCAACGCATTTTCTAGAAGATTCCCTTCTAGAACCCTCGAGACTTCTTCCTTTTTTCAAGCTTGAGAACAAGTTCGCACCCTAGGTATAGAGCACAGTGCGAGAATTTCGCACCCTAGCTGAAGGTGGCCTATGAGAATGGGTCATTCTTTCACCCTAGGCTATAAGCAGCCTGTGAACTCTCTTTAAAAATATGTTTTCTGGAAGGAAATGAATGCTACTTTTCTCAGGAGAAAGTTCTTTTTAGGAGCTTGAGTACACCATCGTCAATACACCATCAAGATGACCAAAATCATGGGTAACAGGGGTTTAGGATTGATTCAAGTAGGGTGGAAGCTATTCAAACCTTGTCACTTCCCAGATCCAAGAAGGAAGTCCAGTCTTTCCTGGGAAAAATCAATTTTCTGAGAAGGTTTGTTTCAAATTTTGTTGAATTGGTGAAGCATATCACAACCATTCTCAGGAAGGGGAATGAAGTAAAATGGACTGTTGAGTCTAGAAATTATTTCGACCAAATCAAGAAGGCACTGACTGAGGCACCAGTTCTTATCAATATGGATTACTCCAAGGATTTTCTTATTTTTTCTTTTGCTTCTTTTGATATAGTGGAAACTGTTTTATTGCAAAACAATATTGAAGGGCTAGAGTAACCTATTTCATTTTTCAGCAGAGCACTAATAGATGAAGAGGTGAAATATGACATCATGGAGAAACAAACCTATGTGTTGTGCCTCTTTTTTCACCTAAATGAGCAAAACAGAGGTGCTTACAAGCTTAGTTGGGTTAGCTAAGCAAGACAACAGTAAAGGAAAGGGTTAGAAGAACAAACATAAAAGATTAAGCTAAGAATTAAACTAGGAAAGGAAAAAACAACTAAACTATTGTGCTTGAGGACATAAGAACAAGAAACAAACAAGACTCATGTCACCAATGGAAATGATTGTATTAGTGAAAAGAAAAAACCAAAGAGAAAGGGGACTTTGGGTCCCTTCTTCCTCCAAGGGAGAGTTCTTGGATCCCGAAGATTGAGCTCTTCTTACAACTTGGAAACTTGATAGAAATGGTGAAAGAATCCCAATCTAACCCACTCAAAAGGTGATGTGGATTGCCCAAATGGAATGGTGCTAGTATGCTCTTGATAAGAAAAGAGGTTTCCCCAAGGGAATAACAACAACATAACCTTGCAAATGAATTCCTTGAAAATGTAGTGCACCCATGGCCTTGTTTTATAGCACCACTTTGAGGTATTGTGCAACCATATTTTAGTGTGAAAAGGGGATATTTAGAGCACCTTTAGGTCTTTGACCAGTCACCCAGCCGAATCCAGCTGAGATTTGGATGTCAAGTTGACTTGGAAGCTGAACCAGAAGTGGGTGGGAGGCCGACCAATATCATAAATGTGTCGTTCTCAGGTGTGCATGGATTTTAGCATCCTCAGTTGTGCATCATGTGCATGTGTGCTTTTCCTGCATTTCTTAATGTTGCATGTGCATGCGCACCCTATGTAGTCATAACACATCTTGATTTTATAACTGGTTGTATAGTTTTGGACCTTTTGGAAATGTTTTTTTGGTAATTTTGGTCCATGGGTGGACTCATAGCTGTTTGAAGATGTTGGATTCCTGTAACCATTTGCCGACGAAATTTTAGTGATAACAGATGCCCCCTAATGGATGAGGTTAGGAGCATACAGATAGCCGAAATTCATCAATATTTCTTCTGCTAAGAGTATCATTGTAAGAAAGAGTGATAGTGAGAGTATCAAGAGTGACCCATTGGAGGGAGAAGGGAACTTGAAGGACCCAACCTTTTGCAAGGTGGAAAATAAATTGTGTACAAACGAGGCGGGCATGCCCCATGCTCGTGTCATGTAACTCAAAAAAGGGTGTTGTACAGTAACTGAAATTGTGTGTTGATGGAGACAACTGCAGTGCCCTCGAGGGTGGTTTTGATAAAGGTAGAGGACAATTCTGATGAGGAACATACTCTGAATAGTAGGCAATGAAACTTGTAAGAAGTGTCATGGATTCTGTGGGCATTGATAGCCCAACAAAGTTCAGAGGTATTCGGAAAATATAAAAAACAACTGCAATAGTCACAAAGTAAGACCCACCGTAACATGATAAATGTTGAAGTCGAATGTTATGGGGGTCAATGATAGCAGAGAGAAATGATGGTTCTCCCTATGTCATTTGAGACTTCTCATTGTAAAGGTAATCAAAGTCAAGATACTATCGCCCATCTGGACTGTGCTAATGTCGACAAAAAGGGAGATGCGACTCCAAAAGGGTTTTGTGAAATCCACTAGGTGAGGTCAGGAACTAAGGAGGTACATGAACGAAGTCAAGATGTGTAGAGACTCAAGACTGCCCTTGGTTGGGAATATATGCGAAGTATAAGTGGCTGCAACCGTTCAACTAGGTCCAGTGTCAGGGGGACAACGAGACGTGGGATACGTTGTGCCTGAGGTCGGACAAAGTGAACAAACTCAGAGAGAAGAGATAGGTATCCTGTGAGATACTCATAGGTTATGGACGATGTCAACAAGGGTAGGTGATAAGGAATTCCCCAACCAAGGGCGACGGTGGTTGCGTTTGCCCAAAAAGGAAGAAGGTCGCTAAAGGTGACGACAAAAAGCTATGTAAAATGCTGGAGACAATGGCTTAATTACAAAAAGAATTAAGAAATCAGTGGGGATAATAATGCAGATACAGTAATGGGTGCCCTAGTGTGAGATGGCTTGGCCTAAGGATGGCACAAGTTGGATAAAAAATAAATGGGGGTTGGGGCCCCATAGGTGGGTTTCTGTAGTAGGGAAATGTATGGAGGGAAATCTGAAGATGGGCAAACCGACGATGGATGAAATGGGTGGTAAATGATGCTGCAGGAGTGCAGTCAAAACAAAACCATGAGGAAGTGCCATGGGATTCCATTGGGTAGGCTAGAAAAATGAGGAGAAGGAGTATGTGGCTGATTCGCGACATGATGTAAGACTATCGATATTCCCATACCGAAAGGTTGAAAACGACATGGGTGTCAAAGGGCCAAAGGGGGATATGAATGGGACAACTCATGTGGGGGAGAGTGCTACCGGGTGACAGTACCCAAAATGCAGTGGAGGTGACGGTACTGCAGAGCTGGATATAGGGACCCTAAAGGAAAATGTCAGAGGGTGTGACTGGAGATGCAATTGATATTAAGAGGGAATGATTACATGCCAGTGTTGATTAAATCCCTGAAGGGGTCACGCTGGTGTGTGATGACCAAGTACCTACTCACATGACAACCAAATACTCGACGTGAACAATATCTGAATATAATCAAACATATAACCATTTATTTGATAATTTTGAACATGAGAATGCGTACCTAAATGGGGTATGGAAAAATGGCTCCCCAAGGGATATGGATGAAAAATGGCCTGGGGACTGTCTTGATGTAGATGAAGGGGTGCTGATCCCATGGTTGAAGATGGATTGAAAAATGGAAGCTCAGAGCTCCCATAATTGAGTCTGGAAGTCTCGCAAAATGGACTATATATAGTTGTGGGGCCCACATTTCCACCTCATTTGTACTTGTTGCTATAGTTGTGAGAGAGGAGATTGCAGAGCAAATTCAAAGATTCTAGGAGTGCGAGGAAGCCGATCCGAGAGGTGCTAGAGTCAGGTTAGTGGTATCATCCTCCTGTACAGTAGTTAGGTGTCAATTTTTTGGGTAGGACCGTATGGATGGTCGTATGATGAATTTTGAGGGTTGTGGCCTCCCAAGTGCATAGGCAATCGATGGCGACCCACACACGAATGTGCGGCTGTAATGGGCACAACTGTGCAGGGGGGAACACTATTGGGGAAAACATGCACGCAATGGGTGCGTGCCTGTCTGAAACACAATCGCGCATATGCGCACGGCGGTGTTGTTGATAGTTGCACATGACTGTGCAACTGTGTAGAGAATAGGCATGCATCGCATGCGCGCCTGTGAGCTTAATAGGCGCACATACATGTGCACCTATGGGGTAAATCGGTGTGTATGTGTGCACACTTGTGGGGAAAACAACCGCGCCTTTGAGGCAAAGCT
>JZKD02S1684797.1:111634-125750 GCA_000966675.3 Picea glauca | reverse complement strand
TTGGAAGTATGGTGTCTAGATGTGAACCAGGGAAGCTTGTTACATTAGAAATTCACAGGGATTGTATACAAATTTTGGAGCAAAAACAGTGGATAGGTTTCTTTGAGAAATTTGAGGGATCTTGTGAAGAGGTTGCTTTAGAATTTGCTCACTCATTTGATGGAGAGAAGGCTATTGTTGGAAACCTTACCATTAGGATCTCTGAAGATAGCATTGCACATTTCACTGGACTTCCTCAAATAGGAGAAAGATATTTCAAAACCAAGCATTTCAAAGATAAATCATGGGCACCTTTTATTTCCAGGTCAAGTGTAGCAGCAGTAAATTGGAAGAAGGGAATTCCAAGGAGTTGGTTGATTCATCCTTGGGATGAATTATCATATCTTATATAGAAATTTATAACTTGTGAGGGAAGGTTTAGCATCATCTACCTATATCACATTAAACTGCTACAACACTTAAAAGGTGACTGTGAAATCAACATGCCTTATTTTCTATTACAAAGCCTTTCTAAGATGGCTAAGGCTGTCAAGAAACAAGGAAGGAACACAGAAAAGAGTTTATATCACTGTGGTTTTATTAAAATGATCATTATATATGAACTACAAAAGCAAAATTTGACTTGGAAACAGTTTATCATTGAAAATGGTTTTGAAACAATATAGGAGGAAGAAGAAGAGGAACAAATTTTAGTTGTGACTGATGATGAGGAAGAAGTACAGAACCCCAAGGCAACAAGCTCAAAATTGCCTATGGGGAGGAGAAGAACAAGAAGGATGGTGATAAAGGAAAAGGAATTTGAGGAAAAAGACAATATTTTTACCACATATGAAAGGAAATCAAGAAAATGCCAACAAGTTCAAAAGGGCCAAATACAAGAAAATGATGATGAAGCACATCAAGCACAGTATGCACATATTCAGACTCTAGAGGCACAATCATTGGGAAATGATGGTTTTGAGGAACATGAAACTTTCACATATGAACAAATGAGAGAGGATGTGGAAAAATTAATTAAAGACATGAAAAAAGAACCTCAAATGGAACAAGTGGCTGGTGGATCCACATCTGACCTTGATAGGAAAAATAAGAAAATAAGGAAAATGAAGAGAGAAATCAAGGAGATTGAAGTCCTGGAAAGATACATAAAAATAGAGAATGAAATGTTGAAGACTCAAAGCCATAAAACATAGGAGGAGAATGAAAATTTGAAGAAGAAGAACAAGAAGCTTCAAAAACAGAACAAGTTAATTTCCAAACAAGCCTATAAGTGGTTCCAACAAAAAAAGGCATATAAAGAGAAATACCAAAGAATGAAAGCACTTCATACAACTCAGGTGAATGTGGAAACATTATTGTAGGAAACAGAGGTGGCAGAAGATTAGTGACAGAGGTTCAGGGACATTTTTGTGCATGAGGACATGCAAAGACTTCCTCTTGGAGGAGATGTTGAGTACATTTTTATGCTTCCTTTTTGCTCTATAAACCACACTTTTGCCTCTCTATCCATCCATTTTGCCTTCATTTCATTCCATATTTTCCATAAAACAACTTATGCAAGGTATATTTATCATTCTTTAGCTTAAGAATTGAGTTTTCTAAATTTTGGCATTAAAATTGAAAATTTATCAGAAATTACAGGATTTGACTAAATCCCGTAATTGCTCCTAGGTTCGTGTACTTGCAAGACACCTGGGCTAAATATAAGACTTGGGTCATGATCCCTGATGTACAAGGATGGATAATGAGCTATCAACTTCAAGATTTGAGCCTTCCATATGTCCGGTCAATGCTGGTCAAACAGGGCCACTTTAGCAGAAAATACCATGTTTTAGCCTTAAATCATGGACAGTTTTGGATTTTCGTGGGATTTGGCCATATATTATGGATCTGAAGGAGGCATTCGAACTTCATAGAGTATATTATGGATCTGATAATGATATTTAGGAGATTTATTAGCATTTTTATTTTTGAAACTCTTGTATAAATACTCTTAAGCATAGACTAGTATGACAACCTGAAATGTGAATGAAGAAACTTTGGAATTTGAAATCTTGAGATCAGTTCTGCGTTTTGTTCTTGATAATGCCTATGATATAATGATGTGAATGTTGTTGGAGATCTTTCTTAGCTGAGACAACTCAAGTGTACCAGTGAAGCATTGGAGGCCCCCCTTTGCCAAACTAGTACACTCTTTCTTTACATTCTTTTCAAGTAATCTTTGATACATGTTTTAGATTAGATCTTGTTGTAGATGATTTTTATTCATATCTTGTTGTAGTTAGATGAATTCCATAGCTAAGTCATATTATTAATGTTTCAAAGCCTTACTCATATTGTGAATGATTTCTTGAATAAGAATTCAATGTGTGGTTTGCCTTCAAGCATTAAGATAGTCATGAATGTTTTTTGAGTTATTTATGCTTTCAGTACTTTTGATTTAATTTGATGATAGTTGCTAATGAATGAATGAAGAAGACAATGAATGCATCTCTTGAATAAGAGTTTTTTCCTTCTAGCACTTGATAAGTCTTAGAACTAGTTCAAACATCTCTTGAATGCTTACTGTTGATACTCTTTAGGAAAACAATTGTTGATTACTATTATGAGATCTATGAATAGGACTTTTGAACAGAAGCTTAGCATCTCTTCCATATTCAGCCCTTAGAATAGGTTTTGGTTTATTTCCATTAAAGATAAAAGCTATCTCTAAATCCATATATTTTGGATGTGCCTCTAAGTCTTACAAACACCGGATTGACAATCATTTGTAAACTAATTTACATCAGTAGATTGGAGCCTAATAGGTACTGCACCCAATTCGTTTGTAGGCCCTCTGCGCACTTCCCTGTGAGGTCAACTACAAATCCGGTGACTTGTGTGGGTCGGTTCTTTTGTATTAACTTCCCAGCAATCAGTTGACAGGTGAGGCACACTGTGCCACTCTGGATGGAGGCTACCTTCTAGCCTCGCATGCCCTTCTCAAAATCTTCATACATGTCCTTTATCCTTTGGGTGAGAGCACGATCCGCGGTCTTTCCAGGGTAAACATCCTGTGGGTCAGGGCCCTGCATACTCAGCCCTGTGATCTGATTGATCAATGTCAGATCCACTGTTATGCGACGATTTAACCACAAATAACCTCCATGATAACAATACAACAACAACTTGACACATGCATTCACCTCATGGTGTCTTCTGAAGTGCGAGATATTCATGATGTTGAGTAGTGTGGACTGCGCGAGGTTCAAGGTCCACGACTGGGGAACTATCTTCGAATTGTTTTCCCTTTGTTCTAGTTAGGTACTTATGCGGGGCGAGCATGCTATAGACCTTCCTGTCGCCAAGTTTGAAGTCGTTAAACTTCAACGCTACAATCTTATCTTGGTCTGCATGAACTGTGTGTATCCCTTTCGAGAGGTACGCAGTGACTAAGGCATACTCAAAATCTATGGGCACACTGTCTCGGTTTATTGCACCACTCAAAGGTGGTAGATAGGAAGGTAGTATACTTGGGATCAATTTAGCATTCACAAGACCATCCTTGTGCTTGATTCACTTCTCATCTACTAGTCGGGATGGTCCGACTCGAGCAATGGACGGAGAGGTCGACAGTTCTCTCGCCGACGATGCTTGTACACCTGTAGACAGTCCTCTCTCCAACATGACTCTTTCAGTCATCAAGTCGAGGAGTACTTTTGTTACTGATTCTTCAACTGCGGTGAGATCATTGAACATACACGCTCGGGGTTAAAAATTATCAGGGTCACGATCAACTCAGACACTGCACTAGAATAAACAACAAGAGCACAATGATCTCTATATACAATTCACTTAGTTTGCGGGCTCAAACTCTCATTTAGAAAAAGTGTTCTCCGTGCATGGCGCGATGGGATAAGTAGGAAACTCAACAATGGTTCTCTTGTAATGGGTATGAAGCCTCATTAACTCTTGTTCTGTCCATTTTGGCCCAATCCAACGATTTGGTGGTGAACCATAAATGCTTTCCTACCCATTCGGAGTAGCATTCGAACGGATATATCATTCCCAACAGATATATTGCTTCACCATGGTGAAGTGCCATGTGTCGCTACTCTGATATCTCGACGAAGCTCCAATTTTGCAAATTTTCTTTCTACGAAGTTTCCTCTAGAACCTTCTATAAATTTTTAATCTTAGCCCTCTTCTTACTTATCTTTCTATCCTTCTTTCTAGTGAGCTTCGTCTCAATGGTCCTTTTTCCATTCTGATTCTTATCTTCTTTGGACATAGTCACTTCACGCTGTTGAGATTCTTTCCTAGGGTTCAAGGGTAACACCTCTTCTTTATCTAGGATAGGTACTTCAGTCTTTTGTGAGTCCTCTAATGCTCTTGTAGCTTCAACATATAGGTCTCTAATGTTAAGTAGCTTTGATCTGTTCTCCTGTTCTTCAATCAAATGTGCGATCCTTTTGGTCACAAAATATTTTAACTCTTGTTTCTGTTGTTCCAAAAATTCTTCTTCTTCTTTTCATCTGGCTTGATCTCTATCAATCCAAGTTTTTCCTATTAACATGGTAAACGGGGCGCTGTCCTCAATAAATTTAATAATCTCAAAGTCTTCTTCTATCTAAGTTCCATTGGAATTCATAGATATCTAAGTGATATTTCCACATAGGATTACCAGTTTTCCTCTGAATAACCCTATTCCTCCTAATGAAGGAATCAAGTGGGCCGAGATCCCATGATCTCCACTTTGTCTTGCGCTCCTCCTTCGACAGGCTGTCGAAGTCCAAAGTAGGACAATATGACCAAGAATCTCCCAAAACTTGGTCAAGGGCCAACACTGAGTCCTGCAACCACCTCTGCCTCTACCTCAGATGAGACTTCATCTGCTTCGTAGGTGTTGCCGAAAGGGCCGGTAGTTAGGGTTTTTTTGGTGCGTTGTTGTAGCGTTGAACCCTGGGTCTTCCCCTGTGCCAAAAAAGCACTTTATGGAAGAAACTGCAACACACCAATAAGCTGGGACAATCCAGTTGATAGAGCAATAGTTGGGCTAGAGTTGCTCAGGGAAATGGAAGAGTAAATGTTGAAGATTAAGAAGAATTTAAAGGTTTCCCAAGACAGGCAGAAAAATTATGCTGATAAAAACATAACCCATAGGGAGTTTAAAGTGGGTGATCATGTTTTCTTGAAAGTAAAAGCCAATAGAAGTTCCCTGAAGTTGGGAGACTGTTCCAAACTGGCAGCCAAATATTGTGGGCCATTTGAAGTCCTAGAAAGGATTGGGCCAGTTGCATATATGCTTGCATTGCCTGCATCCATGACTGTACATAATGTGTTTTATGTTTCATTGCTTAAGAAATATATACCTGATGATAATCATGCTATTGATTGGAATGTGATTCAGGTGGAGCAAGAAGGCATCTTGCAAGTGCATCCGGTGCGCATATTGGACCGGAAGAGAAAACATCTCCATAATCGAGCAATAAGGATTGTAAAGGTCCAGTGGACCTGGTACAGACCTGAGGACACAACATGGGAGCATGAGGATGCTATGTGGGCAGAATACCCACATCTTTTTGAAGATTTTGAAAATCTTGTTGATGTTGTGTAAATATGTTGCACTGAGGACCATGCAAAAATAAGGGGAGGGGGATTGTAATACCCCTAGGATGAGCCCCAGTTGTAATATGAATTGAAACATGTTTTGTAGGCTGGTGAGATGAACAATTATAAGCTGGTAGGCTTATGGGTTATTGAGTCGGAGAGCCTAGGTGTTAAAGGCTAGGAGCCTATTTTGTACATGTAAATATTCATATTATTAATATAAAAACATCACTGCGTGTAGACCGACCACGAAGAAAGAGTGATGGGGGACTAAGCTTCCACTAGGCTGGGTAAGGGAGAGGGGGCTAAAAGGTTGGAAAGAGGGGCTAAGCTTAAGGGCTTAAGTCCAAGAGAATAATAATATATTATTATTATTCCAAAGGTTGTTTAAAAAGGATATGTTTTGTCCTAAGTTCTGGAGAAAGGGAACAAATGCTAAATGGAGTGCATGTAGCTCTAGGAAGACAAGTTTTGACCTGGGCACATGTAGTTAAAACTAAAGAGTTAACTCGTGTTGGGGGTCCGCGTCCCATTCTTCCATTCTTCCATCATCGACCTCTAGATATTTTTCTTGTCACGCACCTTGAAACTAGTAAACCGTGGGAAGATCTGTGTCTCATGTTGAATTTGATACCTTGGTAATCGCCTGAGCTGTGTTGTGTCTGAGCGTTTGGTTGTTGCCATTTTCGATGCCCATGCCCATTTTCTGTTGATGTCGTCATCCTTGTGTCAACTGAGCATTGATGTTGTTGTGGTTTCCCTTACCCGGTTGGAACTCAGTTGATGTGGTTGAAGAGGCAGGTTGTCAGTTCAATGAGCAACTCTCTCTCCAGGTGAGAGAGATGGTTATGGAATGAAGAAGTAGGTTGTCAAGCCTATGAGAAACTCTCTCTCCAGGTGAGAGAGGTGGTTGTGGATTGAAGAAGCAGGTTGTCAGGCATGTGAGCAACTCTCTCCAGGTGAGAGAGTGTGCTGAGGAGGTGAGTTCTCCTGGAGGGAGTCCCGTAGTTGCTACAGATCTCTGAGAATTCTGGTCTGGCCTGTTGTTGAAGCCCAAGGTAAGGGAGGTGGAGCAGTCGATGGACTGTGTGATAGTGAAGGTGTATATTGTTGGGGTGAGACATGCATGTGGGGAATGAGAGTCTGTGAGCAGTGGACGTAAGTGGATCCTGGGAGAGAATCCTTCTTCATAAACTGTGTGACTTCCTATTGACCTTGCCTAGCCTAGGAATCCCTTGCCTGGTGGAGCTTAGTCCCATCTCAGGGGTGACCTACTGCTGAGAGTGATGAGTAGTGTGGTCTAAGGCTAGGAGGTTCATGGAAGGTCTGCACGCAGTTGGTGGTTTGACTCCAGTTAAAAGATAAGTATCATTTATGTGCTTAATATGTATGTTATGCATGTCTGTGATCCCTGGAATGTGTCATGTGTTCCGTTGCATATAGGACTTACTATTAATTTCTGTTTGAGTCTGTATGGCAGCAGTAACTATGTTTTACTTGATTAAAACTCATTAAATATGCATTATATATATATATATATATATATATATATATATATATATGTATGTATGTATGTTCCGTGGTGGCATTGCCTAGTAGGCCTGGTGATGGTTGGGGACGTTACACTACCATTCCTCTGCTTTCTTTGCCACAACTCGGGGAACTGTTATGTAACTCTTATACCAATGGTATTAATTAATTCAAATGTTCTTGTGTCATCATATTATCTTTTCATCTCTCGTGTGTGTGTCTGTCTTGAGATGTCTCTTTCTTGAATGCCTTTATATGCTGCCAACATGATCATAATTATAATTCGATCTTTCAATGATTTATTGGTCCTTAATTGGTTTCTCTACTCCTTTGCAATAATGGATGTACTTATTTCTTCTTTTATGGTCTTTGAGAATAAATGGATTTTTCATTTGGTATTACATGAAGGAGGACTTGAATAACTTGACTCTACTATGATTCTTTCTTTGACTATTAATAAAATACAAAATATTTTTCTTGTACAGGGTTTGACTTCATGTGGTCGGATGTGTATTGACTGATATCAGTGAGAAACCGATTTCATTGGATAAAGACTAACTTACATTACATAAGTGGAGGGGATTTCCTACCTATGACGACTCACATTTAACCCCCTCCTTTTATCCATTCAATTTTCAACCCATGATTCAATCCACTAACACAATCTACAATATTAATTGAATTATAAACTTGATTAGAATAAACTCCATTATGATTCCAGTCGAATTGACTCACACTCGACTCTTGGGTCAACTTGACTTACTTTTTCCCTTCATGTAGCTCTACTTCAAAACTCCATTTACATTAAATTTATCCATACAATAATCTATAAAATATTTTTAGGTGATTCCATGGTTTTTTTTCTTTGAAACACCTTTTTCAACACAATTTTTATTTTAATACATAACTATAGACCTTCATTATGATATCGTTTCAAAATGCTTTGATTTTGTATGTTTTGACAAAAATATGGAATCTACTATTTTTACATCTTTGATTTGAGTAATGATATCGTTTCAAAATGCTTTGATTTTGTATGTTTTGACAAAAATATGGAATCTACTATTTTTACATCTTTGATTTGAGTAATATAGCTGCTTTGCAAAAATAATTGGATCTTTTCACCAAGTTGAATATGATTCAATGAAGTTCTTTAGTGCAGTAGACCTCCTCGACCATGATACTTTTTAGTCGATCCCCTCGACCAGGATGTTGCTTAGTCGACCAACTCGCTCTGGCCTTGATTATGAGAGTGTGAGTGAAACACTTTTGCTCATTGAATCGATCCGATGGACGCTTGTTGGTTCCCTTCTTTATTACTGATCGATCTCTCTTTGGATGGTTCCATGGATCCGACATACCCATTAGTCAACTTTGAAAATTTTCCATTCAATAATATAGAGCAGGCGTGCAAGTCGGGCCTCTCCCCAGGTCGCTCTTTTTCCAGCAGTATCCTTAGTCAAAGGATTCAAAAGGATTTTGCAAGTCAAAGAATTATAATAACCATTTTTATGACGACAACCACTAGATAATCAAGTGATTTAGGTTCAGACAAAACAATATACATTGTTTAATTTATATAAATTATTATTTTTTGTTGTTCAAATTCATTTTTAATATAGGAATGGATTCAGCATGCTGAAAAACTCCCACATATTATTCCATATACATTGTTTAATTTACATAAATCATTATTTTTTGTTGTTTAAAATCCATTTCTAATGTAGAAATGGATTCAGCATGATGAAAAAAATTTAGGGCACTAGGATTTTATAGAAATAATCACTTAAATTTACAAGTCCAACAATTTCTCACCTGATTTCTGAGAAATATTCTCCCAAAAAATCTTCATTTCTTAAAATCTTTAACCTACAACTTTAATTTATACATTAAAAATCGACAAAATCGATGCAACTCTTCCTAGCTCTACGTACATTTCAAGCAGAGCCCGAACTTCATGCCTGAACGCTTCTAGTATCATCAGTTCCTTGCCGAGGGTGTAAAATCTAAGTCTCGCGATGATGTCCAGAAGCCCCAATGACCTCCGCTTATATGACAGTGAACAGGTAGAGACAGTGATATATTCTGTCTAGATCATTGTTCGAGGAAGCAACATTGTTTAAACAAACCATGCATTTGAATCCTTCTTCCTTCTCCTAGTGTGGCCACAACCCAGTTTTTATAGATATAACAAGTAACAAGTACAACCATCAAACCAGCGAGGAACAGTCTCTATCCCATCAAACAAAGGATTATAAATCTGTGTTGTTTTCGGTACATTTTTATACAACAATTTTAATGGCATTAGCTAAATCTTTTATATTTTGGGGTGAAATAGAAAATAGTTATTTAGCTTGCTGAAAAATTTCTGGGACACTTGAATTATACAAACTTAATCATTCAAATCTAAAGATCCGATTATTCATCACTAAATTTCGAACAAAATCAAACAAAAGAAATTACCTGAAAACATCCAAAAAGTAGAACGTTTAGACTACAGCAATTTCAATAACCAGAGTGACAACCCAAACTCCAAGTTAAGTGTAAAACTTCGAGTAGGTTTGTGTAGTAGTATAATAATTCCCCTTAGGCGTATACCTATTGGCAATGGGTACAATTAATCATTTTTTAATCTAAAATTCTGATCTGATGGCTAACAATTAAAGATGCTGGAATATTCTTAGTCGTCCTCCCAAATCAATTAATGTGATTTACTCTTCATAATTTCCTTGTATTTTTGAATGCATCGGTTACCCTGTTTACTTTTTAACATTTACCTAATCATATTAAGAAATTACTATAGCACTATATGATTGCCACGCTTAAATGATTAACGTTTAACATTACCACGTTTAAATTATTAACCATAAATTTCCTCACCTGTCCCTGCGTTTTAGCAGTCTGCTTGATTCATATGCCTTTCAGCATTCATCAGTCACAATTATGTGACTGTGCTAGTCTAGGTTTCTTCCAAGTGTAAATGCTGGTACTGATGGTGGACGACCAACACTACTTTATAGGCACTTGGGAGGATTCGGAGTCGACCAAGCGCTTCAACCATCCATCAGTTGGTCGGCTCTATCCATTTTCTGTCAGATCACGGGTCTTTAGAACTCAACTAATTCAAGCATTGCAGGTTATGGGCACGGCCCAGGTGGATACCACTGACCTCCTACAAACTCAAGTGTGGGCGCTTCAACAACAACCTTACTGCATCGCTACATGTTAATTGTGCATTCACAGTTCATAACGCAGTTATAATATGGTTTTCTACAACAAATAATACCGCTGACATCTCTTGAAACTACAACAAACTTTGGAATATGATATGTGGTAATAAAAATTGCTTCCGAATATTGTGAAACTGATAGAATCTCATCGACGTATTCTCAAAATGGACGTGGACAATATTTATCAAAATCCAGCTTTCTCTTCTCTATTCTTTTTAAATCTAGCATACTTATCTTTTTATATGTAATGCAGATTCTTTCTAGCTTCTCCAAGAGTGCTTGTCAAGTAGCCTTTATGAGCAATCAATGATCATCTTCAATGCATACTTTTGCTGTGAGGCTCTCACCCACCGGGAAGAAGGCTACTTCAAAATGGCTCTCCAATCTCCTCTTCCACGTAATCAAGCATCTCAATCAAATTTCTCTGGGTTCAAGTCACAAGACAACGGAACCAAAGTGTTGTAGTCTATGGAATCACAGGGATGCATTCAAGAAGAGATTACATTAGGGAAAACATATCAAGAAACAGCCTACTCAAGAAGTGTATATGGGAAGGTTAACAAAATGTCTTTCTATTCCATCTTCATGAGTATATATACATAGGAGAAATGGTTGTTTATGCTTTCATCCCTTTGTTATATATATTCTTATATTCACTTATGTATGAATAGGCCTCCCAACAAGGGAAGAAACCATACTCCATTGTTGACTCTCCATCGAGGAAGCAAAGAGAGTATTGAATGATTTCCACAGTGGCGCTTGTGGAGGAAACTTCTCTGGTATGTCCACTGCTCAGAAAGTGGTTAGGGATGGTTATTTCTGGCCCACTTTATTTCATGAATACAACCACATAGTTAAGCACTATAAAAAATGTCAATTATACATGCATAAATCCAGAGCACCACCATCTCCCCTACATCTCGTTATCACCGTAGGCCCCTTTTGCAAGTGGGGCATTGATTTTATGACCTGAAACCCCCATCCAACAATGGGCACAAATACATCGTAGTCACATTTGACTAATTCACCAAATGGGTTGAAGTTATTCCTACGTTCAACAACACGCTCATTATTGCAGCTCGGTTCTTATTTAACCATGTCATTGCTTGTTTTGGAGTCCCCTTATAGCTCATGCTAGACAATGGAAAATGGTTTGAGAATGAAGTATTCACTGAGTTATCCTCCAAGTTAGGATTTACTCATGAATTTTATTCACCATAATACCCACAACCCAATGAGGAAGTCGAGGAAGTCCACAAATTCCTCAAAACCATGTTGTCGAGAACTGTAGAAAAATCACAAAACCAACTGGAATCACATGTTGTTTTCTCCTTTGTAGGCCTATCAAAAAATAATAAAAACCACCACCATATTTACATCATTCCACCTTGTTCACGGGGTTGAATCCATACTACCCAAAGAGTGTGAAATCCCCACATTATGTACCACAATCAAATTACTCCCAGACACCAATCCCATGGAACAATGATTACTTACCCTAGAATCTCTCATTGAGGAGCGATGATCCTCTTTGCAAAACAACGAAGAGGCTCATAAATGTTCCAAAATAGTCTTCGATTGCCAAGTAAACCTTCGCTCATTTAATGAAGACAATTGAGTATTGGCCTATGACATTGCCCACAATACCTTAGGCCACAGTAAGTTTAGGTCCCTCTGGTGGGGCCCATTTATCGTTCAGCATTTCCGCACAAAAGGAGTCTACATTCTAGCCCACTTGAAAGTCCCTACCCTCAAAGACCCTATCAATGGGTTATACTTGAAGAAATTCTACCCCTAATGTAGCCACTCTACCTTAGGTTTCTTCATGTTTTAGTGTTTTTAAACTTTTTTCAAACCTTCCAAGTCATATGTATGATATTTTATCCTTTTTTGTTATAGACGAATCATCCGTCAGCTTACCACATTGGGTAAATCAATGGTACTCATTGATGGACTCAAAATCTCTCTTCGACAACTTGGGCCATTTACAACCCTATGCATGTGCTACTCCACTCCAGTGGTATATGTCTAGGGATCTCCACCAACAACCAACCCAAGTATGTGGCCATGATTGGTCTCCTCACATATGCCAATAATCTTCATATTCACCACCTTAACATCCTCTTAGATTCTGAGCCCATCCTTCTACAACTAAACAATGTGTATCAAGAATGTGATCCACACCTAAAAAATACCTACAAGTTAGATTGTTAACACATAATTTTTAATCCATCACATTCACACATGTTCCTAGACATATAGATCACTCATGGGCACAATAATACAACTCTCTCTAAAACAAAACTGCAGAGGACCGACCTAAAGGGGAACTCCCTTGATATATCCATGCCGCACCAATCCAACCGCACTATCATGCATGAGCGCATCACCCATGCCCATGTGAAGGTATCGCTGGCCAAGACCCTATCCACCACCCTTGAGTGTGCACATGAAATGCATTGGGTCCCCAATGACCCATAAATTCACACCACCATAGCACATACCACCTACATCAATAAAGAATCAATAGACACCAAATTTATTGACATGTCAATCAGTGGATCCTCAACCAGATAATGGTGCATCACCATCTCAGACACAAACACTCACCTCGGCATATGGGGATGCACCTCTATCTCTTTTCCCCTAAAGGGGAGCCCTATCAAAAAGTAGATTTCCACCTCATCTATGAAGTGGACCTCCTAACCATGAAACATAAAATCATGTAGGTTGGGCCTCCACATATAAATCAAGAATCTCAATAGCTCCTCTCGTGACCTCGGAGGAGCACAATAAAAAAACTTCAACAACCTAAAGCGTCCTAACTTTCGTCGCACACGAAAATTCCCTTGCACCTCCCCCCAGAGGCACTCCCAATCCCTCTCTCTCCAAAAAAGCGACATCCTGCTATGTATTCTCTCACCCGCATCCATTCCAAAAGGATTTTGGTTATCCAAAATTTTAAAAATTCCAAAAATAATCTTTTAAAACAAACTTCTACAAATTAGCGCAACTGTCACTCGAACAGTCACTCACATCAATGTGATTGTTACTACTACATCCACATTGATGTGCACAATTGTGAGTCATATAGCCACGTAGTCATCCAAGGATTTGTCCATCCAATAGTCGTGTAGTCTTGCATGAATATTTCATTAACAATTGCACAATCCTATGTGATCGTCCACTTGACAGTCGGGTTGAGCTGCATGGGAACAATCGACATAGTCGCGCCAACATGTGTGCAACTATCTCGATTTCTCTCGTGCACTCTACACAATTTATTGGATTATACATACATAGTCCTACGCATGTATATTCCAATCTTCTGTGTAGTCTCCCTAATTACACATAAATTCATCCATACGATCCTTCATACGACCCCCGTCCCCAAATCATAGAAATTCAAAAAATGCGGGAGGTGTCAATCACTTACCGGTATCTCTTGCTGGTCAAATCTAATCACCTATGATCTCCAAAATATCTCAAATACATCCACACAATGTACTAGAGATCAATCACCATAGTTACAAATGAGGTGGCATAGTGGGCCCCGTGCCTATATATATGCCTGCCTCCCCAACTTCTGTTAAGAACCAAACATCAATATAGCATGGAAAAACCTCAGGAAAAGTACTCAACACCTTGAAACAGAGATAATTTCATATAATAAGCCTCTTTGAGGGGGCAACCTCCTTTTACCCCACTTAAATGTTCAAGTACAAGATGATTCAAAATGAAAATGTCTCCTTGGTATATATAGGAGA
>JZKD02S1684797.1:75972-89434 GCA_000966675.3 Picea glauca | reverse complement strand
TATAAATTTTTGGCGATTTTTAAGGTAAAATAATTTTATCCTATAGAATTTGGGCGAATCATTTTTAAAATAGCGAATCTCATTTTTGGAAAAACCATGGAAAATTATCCCATGAACGAAATTTAGCCCCTAAAATCATCCATGTCCACAGGTTTTGGCCTTTGATGAAGTTCAACATTGATTGACATTTTATTTGCATCACAATGCGCGTAGATGGCCATAAGAAACAGTTGCAGTCCTACTACAAACTAACAGAGGAAGACTTGGAAGAGATCACCAAGGAATGGTCGACGGACCTCCTTATTCCAACAAAACCTGTGAAGATGTCTGACGTCGACAGTCTAGAAACTACACAGGATACACCCGGACCTAGCAAGACAAAGAAGCCTGAAGAAGTTCAGGATTTAGACAACGCATCCATGAAAACTGCTTCTGCATCACCGGAGCAAGGAGGTGATGGCAAAGAGATAGATGGCACAAAAACTGAGCAAAAGGAAGGTGAGACCACATAGCCTAGAGATGAAGAGGACCCCTCAAATAAATGGAAGGTTTCCCCTCCAAAACCTTCCTCCTGGAAGAAAGTGAAAGGAACCAGGACTAGGTTCCAGACTGTCCTCACTCCAAATGACTTCAATTTCATCGTAGCAACCCTAAATGATGCTTTGCTGGAGATAGCAGAGAAGTAGGATGATAATTAGGAGGAGATGTATAATCGGTTTGAGGTTGAGCTCCAAGGGGTGCAACATACACTACAGTCTAGCCACACAATCTCCACTGTGCCTTTGTCAATAGGAGCACCAGAACTGGGAGATGAGCCAGCTCAACTCCACCAAATTGTTGATACAGTCGAAGCTCACCTTCGATGAGCTCAGGAAGAAACAATGCAAGCCACCCAGGCTTTAGCATAAGTACAGGGATTCCTTCTAGAGCAACATAGTAATACAGAACGAGAAAATATTACTCTCCAAGCAAAGTGGGATGAAGAAAAAACACAACTACAACAAAGCAAGGAATAGTTGCTCGCAGAGCAACTCGAAGTAAGGGAAATGGTCAATAGAGCACCCCTCTTTGTGACAGTCATCGAAGTAAAGACCAAAGAGAGAGTTCCACAGCAGGTGGTGCAACTTGAAGAAGTAATCTAGAAGCTACAACAATGCATCGCTAACTTAGAGGTCCATGCAGTACCTGAAACTCCACAGGAGATAAGAGACAAAAGAGAAACAACTTCCCGCAGCGTAATCAACAGACTAAAAGAACTTTCCTTGGAATGAAAGTAGTTGAGTAACCATAGTGCCCAAACATATGATAACCTCGCCGAGAATCCAGAATTACAGGCATTGGAGTCACAACTTAAATAGGCGAAGCAACACGCATACATGCTACAGGCATAGCTGAAGGCCCTGTCGCCTGTGGAAAGAATGAAGCGGTCTCAAGAGAAATGCATTTCCCAACAGTAGATCCATATGATTCAAAGAAAGGTTATGGAAGTAACTCAATGGCTCCAACCAGTGAAAGAGAAGGCATGCCAACTGTTCACAAAGGTTGAAAGTCGAGGAGCAAAGATAGAACATGTTGTCATCGTAGTAGAACAACTCCTATAAGGGTCAGTGAATGACACATTGATCCAGGAGTTCACTGAGAAAGAGGTTGTAGCACAACAACAGGTTGAAGCTGCTCGAGCCACGTTCGAAGCATAACTAGTCTGACCAGAGTGACTTGGGACGAGTCACAGGTGAGTGTTGGGGGCATGTTGGCCCTTGACCAAGTTTTGGGAGATTCTTGGTCATATTGGCCTAATTTGGACTTCGATAGACTATCGAAGGAGGAGCGCAAGACGAAGTGGATATCATGGGTTCTCGACCCACTTTTGAGTCCTTTTTGGGTTTTTGGGATTATGTAATGGGATTGGGATGTCGGCCCATGGGTTTACCCATGCTTAGGCCTATTTTGTAATGTATAAATAGATATCTAGGAAATGTAAGGGAGGGTATCTATCGACAACTATGTGATGTGTGCTAAGTGCAAGTAAGGTTTGTAAGTTCTTTCTGCATGATTGTAAGAGACTTGCAGAGCTAAGTGCAAGTGGTTGTAACAGACAGTGGAAGGCTTTGTGTTGTAACACAAGAAAGCAGGATCTAGCCAGTTGCACAGATCTTTTGTCCTATGCATAGAAGGGTTTGATGTCTCTGTGCTTGTAACCAATTGAATACACTAATAAAGATGAAGAGTTGGTGGAGGTAGCCCCAGGGTGGGGGTGAACCATGTAAAGGATGTGTTGTCTTCCTTTGTGCGTGTCTTAATGTGTTTATATCTTATTTTGCTAAGTTCTTTGAGATGATTAGATAGATGTTCTTATGCTTAGTGATAATGGTGTGTAGAACATTAGATCTAATATATATGAATATGCTTAGTGCTTGATCTGCTTGATCTTACTTACCTGTTGATGCTAAGTGCTTGAATACGTTAGATCAGTGTGAATGTTGTGAGGCTCTGTTTTATTAATGAAGTGGATATTGATTTCATATTGAGGAACTGACGGTGCTAAGTTCTCTATTAAGTACTAGAATCAAAGATCTGTGTCCCAGCTAAGGTTGCAGACCCTTGATTCTTGCAACCACCCCTGCCTCTACCTCGGGTGAGACTTCATCTTCTTCGCAGGTGTTTCCGAAAGGGTCAGTAGTTAGGGTTTTTTTGGTGTGTTGTTGTGGCGTTGAACCTTGGGTCTGCCCTTGTGCCAACATGCAGATATTTGCAACCTTAGCTGGGACACAGATCTGTGATTCTAACACTTAACAGAGCACTCAACAGTTAACATTCATCAATATCTAGTTAGTAGTTATAGCACAATGAAATCCTACTCTCAACGCAGATAAACCCTAAACTATAGAACGTCACATTATTCATTTATATATAAGGTATTTAAGCACTAATCATACTTACATAAGTCATATCTAACATCCATCCACATCATTAAGCACAAATCATCAACATATCTATCTATCATTCATCTATATTAAAGAACGAAGCAAGTAAACACATAAACACATCAATACATCGCACAAAGCATAGAAACACAACATGTACGTGGTTCACCCCCACCTTGGGGCTACATCCAACAACTCTTCTCCTCTTTATTATCTTTGGTCAAGCTTCTTATAGGCACATAGCATCAAAATCCTACTCCGCAGAAGACAGGAGATCTGCACCGACTTCGCCAGATCCTCCTTCTTCGAGCTAGGGCATAGCACCAAGCCTTTACGCAATCTCTGATAGTTACTTGCACTTAGACTTGCAAGCCTCACACAGTATGCACAAAGCACTTACAACTCTTGATCACATAAATCAAACACTATCACTTAGCACCACTTACAACTGACTTGTTCACTACTTGCATCGACTAGTCTTCTACTTATACACTACAAAAAGGGCCTATACATGGGTAAACCCATGGGCCAACATTCCCATACCTGTTACATAATCCCAAAAACCAAAAATCCCTAAAAAGGGGTCGAGATCCCATGATCTCCGCTTTGTCTTGCACTGCTCCTTTGAAAACCTGTCGAAGTCCCAAAAATAGGTCAAACATGACCAATAATCTTCAAAACATGGTCAAGGGCCAACATGCCCCCAACACTCACCTGTGACTCGTCCTGAGTCACTCTAGTCTAGCTAGTTCTACTTTAAAAGCCTCGAGATTGGCTTGAGATTCTTCGACTTGTTGTTGTGCCATGACCTTTTGTTCAGTGAACTCTTGGATGATTGCTTCGTTTACAAGTCCCTCTAGGCATTGTTCAGCTGCAGTGACAAATTTCTCTAGCTCTGCTCCTTGGCCTTCGATCTCTGTGAAAAATTGGCAAGCCTCATCTTGTACAGGTTGGATTCTCTGAGTCACTTCTATGAATCTTCTCTGGATAGTGTGGACCTGTTGTTGGGAAGTGTGATGCTCCTGGGATCACTTCACTCTTTCCACAACTGACAGGGGCTTCAACTGCGCTTGTATTGTTTCTGCTTCATGCTTCACTTCCTAGAGCTATGACTCCAGTGCCTTTAGTTCTGGGTTCTCAGTCAGTCACTCATACGTCTAGGAACTGCAATCACTCAGTGGCTTGCATTCCATGGCAAGGGCCTTTATTCTCTCAACTGCGCTCTGGGAAGTTGCTTCTCTTTGATCCCTTACATCCTGCAGAATGTCGGGCACTGTGCAGACCTCTAAGTATGCTATTCTTTGCTATAGTTGTTGGATAGCTTCAGCGGGCTGCTCTACTTGATGCATGACTCAATATTTTTCCCTTAGTTCTAATCCTATCACAAAGTGGAGTGCTCTGTTGACTGCATCTTTTACTTCGAGTTTCTTTTCAAGCAACTATTATTTTTCTTGTTGCATCTGTCCTTTCTCTTCATCAAACTTTGACTAGAGAGCAACCTTCTCCTGCTCTGCAACTCGACGTTATTCTATTAGTACTCCTTGTACTTGCTTCAATGCCTGGGTGGCTTGTTCTATTTCTTCTTGTGCTCATCAAAGGTGGGCTTCTGTTGCATCTGCTAGTCGGCAGAGCTGGGTTGGCTCATCTCTCAACTCTGGTTCTCCCAATGGCAGGGGTGCAGTGGAGACTACGCGACTGGACTGAAGGGATTGTTGTACCCCTTGGAGTTTGACCTCAATTATATTGTACATTTCCTCCTACTTGGCTTCTTGTTTCTCCACAATTTCTAGTGAAGCATCATTTAGAGCTGCTATGATGAAGTCAAAATCATCGGTGGTGAGTACAGTATGTATCTTGGTCACAGTGGCTCTTGATTTCTTTCGAGAAGAAGGTTTCGGGGAAGAAACCTTCCTCTTATTTAAGGGGTCAACCTCGTCTCTGAGCGGTGTTACTTCGCCTTACTTTTGTTCAGCTTCTCTGCCCTTTATCTCTTCTATTTAGTCATCACCCCCTCATTCAAGTGATACGAAAGTAGTCTTCCCTGAGGTGTTGCTTAAGTCTTGGACCTCTTCAGTCTTCTTCCTTCTGTTGGTTCTGGGTGTGTTCTGTTCTTTATGAGTTCCCTCTAGGATATCCAGTTTAGGATCAGACATTTCTACAAGGTCAGTGGGGACAAGGAGGTCTGTGGACCAGTCCTTAGTGATCTCCTCAAGGTCCTCTTTCATGAGTTAATAGTATGACTGGAGATGCTCCTTATGTTCATCGGCTCACACTGTAATGTAGATGAAGTGTCGATTTTCATGGAACTTCATCAGGGTTCATAACCTCTGTAGGATGCTCAGATTCATGTGAGGCTCAGCTTTGATGGCTCTCTTCAGCTGGAGGTAATATGTGTGAAAAACAGTGTTCGACTGCCACTGTTTTTTCATATCACTCGAGTACTAGAGTGTGGTGAACTTTGCAGCAAGTAGCTCAGACAACTCAATATATGGTAAGTTCACACCTTTCGGCATCTCCCAGGAAACAAATGTAATGAGGATCAGGAGCCAGCTAAAGTGAAACTCGTAGCCCTGATCCTGCACTTCGTGACAGTCTAGTTCAAGCTAATTGACTAGGTACTTCATCCAGTTCATCTGTATACCTTCTACACACTTCTCTGCGAGGTCAACGATAAAGCCTGTGACCTGCGTGGGTCTTGCATGCTAGGCACACTGTGCCATTCTGTATGAAGGATACCTTGTAGCCTCCCGTCCCCTTCTCAACATCGTTATATGTATCCTTGATCTTCTGTGCTAGGGCACGATCTGTGGATTTTCCTGGATAGAACTCCTACAAGTCAGGTCCTTTCATACTCAACCCTGTGATCCTATGGATCAGCATCAAATACACTGTAATACGATGGTCTATCGATAAGTAGTTTCCATGGTAACATGACAGTAACAACTTGACATAAGCGTTGACTTTCTGGTGCCTTCCAAAGTGTGGGATTGTCATTACATTTAACAGGGTGGACTGCGCGAAGTTCATCGTCCACGGCTGGGGGATTATATTTGAGTTATTCCCCTTCGTCCTTGTCAGGTATTTATATGGGGAAATCATGCTATGGTTCTTGCGATCTGTGAGGTTGAAGTCATTGAACTTCAATGCTGTGATCTTGTCCTGCTGCACTCGAACTGAACATATCCCCTTCAGGAGGTACGCAGTGACCATGGTGTACTCAAAATCTCTTGGCACACTATCACGACTCACCACGACGGCCAGAGGTGGGATTTAGTCGGTAAATATGGTCGATATCAACTTCACATTTGCTAGATCATCTCTATGCTTGGTTCTCTTTTCCACTGATGGTCGTGATGGTCCGGCTCCACGAGCAGTCGACGGGGAGGCTTGCACTCCTCTCGTCGATGACGCTTGTACACCCACAGACATTACTCTCTCAGACATGACTCTCTCATTCATGAGGTTGATGAGTACTTCATTCATAGACTCTTCGACTACGCTAAGTTCTTCGGACATACATGCTCATGGTTGAATATCTCAGGTTTAGAAGAGTAACTAGTCAATGCGATGAGATGGAGGACAATAGCGCGATGAACACTGTGTGAAATCAGCTACTCTGCGAGCTTGGATAATCACAGTTGGCAAAAGTGTTCTCGGTGCATGGCGCGACAGGATAAATAGATAACTTGGCAACGAATCTCTTGCAATGGGTGAGAATCCTTCATTAACTCATTTATGTCTATTATGGCGTGGTCCCAATGGTCTGGTGGCAAGCTGTCTGACCATAAATGCATTTCTACCCGTTCGGGGTGTTGATCTAACGGTTATACTGTTCCCAATGGCTATATTTCTTCGCCATGGCGAAGTGCCATGTGACATTATTCTGATATCCCGACGAAGTTCCAATTTTGCAAAGTTTCCTTCTGTGAAGTTCCCTCTGGAACCTTCTGTAACTTTTCAATCTTAGCTCTTGTCTCACTTAGCTTTCTATCCTTTTTCCAAGTGATTTTCGTTTCGATATTCCTTTTTCCATTCTAATTATTATCTCTGTTTGGCATAGTAACTTCACGCTGTTGAGATTCTTTCCTAAGATTCAAGGGTAATACTTCTTCTTTATCTGGGGTAGGTACTTTAGTCTTATGTGGGTCTTCTAGTGTTATTCCCACTTCGACATCCAAGTCTCTGGTTTTAAATAGCTTCGCTTGGTTCTCTTGTTCTTCAATCAAGTGTGCGATCCTCCTCGTCATGAAATATTTTAATTTTTTCTTCTTCTCCTCTAAGACTTCTTATTCCTTCCTTCTGGCCTAATCTTCTTCAATCCAAGGTTTTCCTAGTAACATAGAAAATGGGGCGATGTTCTCAATAAATTTAACAACTTCAAATTCTTCTTTTTTCGAAGTTCCATTAACATTCATAGATATCTGGGTGAGATTTCCACATAGGTTTATCAACTTTCCTCTGAATAGTCCTATTCCTCCCAATGAAGGAATCATAGCAGGCTTTCCCAAAGTTTCCCAAGTTCTTTCTCTCATAATATTCACCTATGTTTCCTCATCCAGAACACAGTCAATGTCAAAGTCTCCTATTTTGGCTTCTATGCATTCTTTTTCTTTGAAGATCTTTGATAAGATGACATGTTAGTGGTCATTCAGGGTTTCTTTCACCTGTAGCAATACTTTCTCTGATTCTTTCTAGGGTTCTGTCCTGGTTTCAGTTGCTTGACCTTTCTCATGGTATTCTTGTCTCATATTCATCCTTTCAACTTTAGTAATCATTCTAGGGAAATCTAATACTTCATGGTCCATAGCATTGCAATAGAGGCAACTAGGTATTCTTCCAGGGAATTCCTTAGAAAATTGTCCTAGTTTTCTACAACTGTAGCAAAGGGTTAATCCTCTCTTTCTTTTAAATGATCCCCATATTTTCTTGTACTGCATGCTAGGATCATAGTAGCTAGCCTACAACAAATTCTTTCTAGGGTCCTACATCCATTTATTAGTCCAAACATTCTCTCTTATTAGATCTACTTATATCAAATCTTCTTTCATATATCAGTGCCCTAGTTTTCAAGCTAGGACAAATCTTATCGAACTTTCCTAGATCCATACTTTTGAAACAAAAATTTCAACTTATCTTACTTCAAAAGAGCACAAAGCTTTCAGATCTAAAACTTTTCACTATTCTTACCTTTATCGGAGCATAGAGCTTGCAGATCTTACCTCTTTTAACCAAAATTCTTACTTTTATTGTTATCAGGGCACAAAGCTTTCATACCTTACCTCTTTTCTTTAGATCCGACCCTTCTTATTGGCACAAATCTTCATAGATCAAGTAGAATGTTGTGCACTAGCGAAACAGACCTACGCACGAATCTTTCACAGTTTCAGGTTGGATCTTTGCACAAAGCTTCTTCTTCCTCAGTTCCTAGCAATCACAGTTTTAGGTCTTGGCAACAGAACCATTTGTTGTCACAGGGGAATACCTAGGGTTCAACGCTACAATAGTGCACCAAAAAAAACCTAACTACTGGTCCTTTCGGCAACACCTGTGAAGCAGATGAAGTCTCACCCGAGGTAGAGGCAAGGGTGGTTGCAGGACTCAGATGTCTGCAACCTTAGCTGGGACACATATATGTGATTCTAAGACTTAACAGAGCACTCAGTAGTTAACATTCATCAATATCTACTTAGTAGTTACACTGTGGCTTTTCCGATGAAAATTGAATATCTACTTAGTAGTTACAACACAATGAAATCCTACTCTCAGTGCATATAAACCCTAAACTATAGAACATCACGGTATTCATTCAGATCTAAGGTATTTAAGCACTAATCATACTTAAATAAGTCATATCTAACATCCATCCACATCATTAAGAACAAAGAATCAACAGATCTATCTATCATTCATCTATATTAAATCACTAAGCAAGTAAACACATAAACACATCAATACATCGCACAAAGCATAGAAACACAGCATGTACATGGTTCACCCCCACCCTGGGGCTACGTCCACCAACTCTTCTCCTCTTTATTATCTTTGGTCAAGCTTCTTACAGGAACATAGCATCAAAATCCTACTCTGCAGAAGACAACAACTCTGCGTGCACTTCACCAGATCCTCCTTCTTCAAGCTAGGGAACAACACCAAGCCTTTACACAGTCTCTTACAGTTACTTTCACTTAGCCTTGCAAGCCTCACATAGTATGAACAAAGCACTTACAACTCTTGATCACATAGATCAAACACTAGAACTTAGCACCACTTACATGAAGGGAATGAGTAAGTAAAGTTGACCCAAGTGTCGAGCCCGAGTCAATTTGACGCGACTCATAGTGGAGTCAGTCTATTCTAATCAAGTTTATAATTCAGTTAATATTGTAGATTATGTTAGTGGATTGAATCATGAGTTGAAAATTGAATCGACAAAAAGAGGGGATTAAACGTGAGTCTTCATAGGTAGGAAATCCCCTCCACTTATGTAATGTAATTCAGTCTTTAGCCGATTAGATCAGTTTCTCACCGACATCAGTCGATACACAACCAACTACATGAAGTCAAGCCCTACATAGGAAAAATATTTTTTATTTTATTCACAGTCAAAGAATCATAGTAGAGTAAAGTTATTCAAGTCCTCCTTCATGTAATATCAAATGTAGAATCTATATATTCTCAAAAACTAGAAAAGAATAAAGAAGCATTAAAGCATTGAAATACTGAATCATAATGATGATCATGTTGGTAGCATATAAAGGCATTCAATAAAGATACATATCAAGACAAACACACACACGATAGATGAAAAGGAAAGATGATGACACAAGAACATTTGAATTGATTAATCCCCTTGGTATAAGTGTTACAGAACAACTCCCTGGGTTGTGACAAAAAAAGAAGAGGAATGGTAGAATTGGATGATGTTGTATATCCTCATTGATTCCATAAAAAAATAACCCCTAGGAGTGGAAGATCACTGGAGCGGCCTTAGAGAGCGCCCTGACAGTTCCTGTGAGGAGTATACTTTGGAGTTGGTTGCAGGAAGCAATGGGCGCCCTTCAACTGGAAGAGAATGTTGGAAGCATGGAGATCAAAGAGTTGGGATATGTGATATGCATTCATGCAGATCCATTTGTTACCACCAAAATGTCACACGTAGGTATCACATCTATTACACACCTTAAGTGTCACAAGTGTCGTAAAGTGTCATATGCACCTTACTAAGTGTCGCATGCACTTTATCAAGTGTCGTATGCATCTTAATAAGATTTGCATGCACTTTATTGAGTGTCACAACCTTGAAACCATGAAATAACATTTGTCACAATCCGTAGTCAATGTGGAGGAGAAATTCATCCTATTAAGATTAAAAAACTATGTGCAAATGTATTATTCATTTTTATTGAAAAAATGAAATTAATTTAGTGTGATAATCCACCTCACATTTGTTTCCTAATCTTAAGGAGAAGTTGTGAATCTCATGGATGGTTGAGAGATTTTCTCAAACTAATATTCTAATTTGATGGATCTTGAGAGATATTTCCTCCCTAAAATCCTTGAGAGATATTTTCTTCATAAAAATATTGGAGATCCCAATTTTATGGATCTAGTGAGTGATCTTCCCCAGTGGAGTCACCAATTTTCTAATAAGCCCTCCACTTTAAATCCTCATCCATCCTTTTTCGCTCTTTATATTGAGAGGCTTGTTGTTGACTCAGTGTTGTTCCCACCCAAGGGAACAATTCAAAATTCAATTTTCAATCCAAGTGCCTTCACTGCTCAAAACTACAAAGTTGTTGAATATTTGGTGCAAGCACCTTGTGTAGTGTCAATGCTTGAAGTTCTACAAAATTGTTTGAGAGAACTTAGAACCCTCTTATCAACCATTGTTATCATGGACCTAGAGGAATCAAATATGATTATGTTTAATCTGGACTATTTTCAACTGAGGCTCTCCCATCACCTAGCCTTCCAAATTCATGTTATGGTTGGGGGGAAGAACAACCATCATTGATCATATTATTTTGAGAACGACATGAAGACATAAATATAACCGAGATATAACAATGAAATACACAAAATTATAGAAGAGAACATAGAAATACAATGAAACCCAACTTCTATTACTGAATAAGATAAAAAAACGTTGTAGAACACAAACTGGTAGAATGGGGTAGCCTATCTCTGAAAGAAAAGATGATGCAAACCCCCTTCCCTCATCCGAGGTTCGCTGACCTCCCTATCTAAGGATATTCTTCTAAAAGGAATTGAATTAGCTCACAAGGCCCTCCCTGTACCTTTTCTTAGATTTCCACGAGCCTTTTCTGTAATTTTGGGTCAATCTTGGCTCTCTGGAAGGCTCCCTCTAGTTAGAAGCTTCCTCTACATGACCCCGGGCTCATGATCCAGGTGGATATTGGTGGCCACCTGCCTATTACACTTGGACCCACACCATTGTTTCTTTCAATTTTTCAAGGGCCTCCTCGATCAATATTTTGATAGGATGTCCTGCTCCCTCATCTTTCTTTTCATCCCCCATGGGCGTCCATTGGGGTTTGCGAGGCTGATCTTGCAAAGGTTCAACCAGATCGAGCCCTAACTCCTTATAACCCGACCTCAATGGGGACATGCAAAGAAGGATCGAGAAAGAGAAAATCGCTCTGATACCACTGATCCAAATTTATGCAGTAACGCAACAGAATACAAAAATCACCATGAATACAAAGATGCAGTGGAAATAACACTTCATTTCATTAATATCAAAGAACTGAAATTTGTTTACAGATAGAATGGAAATAAACTAGCTAGGGCGTTGGTAGCTTATCTTTGAGAGGATATGTGGCCTATATAGGCCTATGAACTTTGTGTTACAATGAGGCTTGAAGGCCTATATATTAATGAGAAACAATGGAAACCCTAAACATCCAAAAACCTAACCCTAGGAGATGAAATGCCAGAATATGGGCCCCATCGGGGTAACTTGGTACATCAATTTCTTGGGGTCGTAAATTTGGAATACTATCTCCGTTTGACGCACATGATACATCGTTAGAAAAATCTATCCAAGAAATACACTGCTGACAATGAATATCAAGTCTAAAACGAACTCATATTCGTTGAAGGTTTGATGCCCAAAAAACATCATTTAGGGCCTCAAAACGACTCTGGAAGTTCAGGACCTGAAAAACTACCAAAAATAGTAAATTGTGATACAATTAAGGAAACTAAAAAACTGAAAGAAACAATGGTCAGGGCCTAAGTGGAATAGGCGAGTGGACACCAAACACCGCAAATCCAAATAAGGACATGGGAAAGTGGTGTGAGTTCCATAAGATCTCCACTCACAACACCAGTGAGTGTCGGGCAAAACAGTCATTGATGGCCGAGATGAGGGCTTCTGAATCAAATGCATGCTATGACATTGAATTGGAAACTAAGAATGGGAATGATAGAGGGAAGTATATTATTGATGTGGATCCCAATGCCACCGTTGCCACCACGAAGATCCAAAAGGAAGAACCGAAAGATCCATAGGAGGAGGAGCATCTCTTCCACTCCCAGATGTGTGTAAAGGGATCCTTGCTATAGTTCATTATCGATAGTGGGAGCCAAAAGAACCCCATTTCAGTAGAGGTCGTGAAGCGGTTAGGCTTTCCAACCACAACACACCCACAATCGTACACCATCGGGTGGCTTCACCAAGGACGGGATCTCCATGTCAGCCAACAGTGTCACCTTCCCTACAACATCAAGCCCTTCACCAATGAGGTATTATGTGATATTTCTCCTCTTGATGTTTTTGATGTATTATTAGGAAAACCATAATTTTGGAAGTGGCATGTTGTGTATGAGTCCTAACCTTGCTTTGTTATTGTTACCATGGGAAATAAGTTGTACAGGATACCAAAGATACCACTGCCTGTTGCTATCTCTTTGGTTACTACAAAACAATGCAGTAAGCTCATTTCCAAAATCGGGAATTTTTTTTTCCTAATGATCCGCCCTCAAGGAAAGAAGAAGACTATGGCCATGACCTCCAAACAAGGCTCCTCTGCATGACAACAACAAATGGACAAGGTCATGGAGGAGTATAGGGACATATTCACCTTGCCTGCAGGGGTGCCTCTGCACTGTTAGGTCAAACACCCCATCGATTTGACCCCAGGTGCATTTCTGCCCAATGGATCAATCTATCGGTGCTCTGTTTTAGAGAATGATGAATTCAAGAGGTAGATCTAGCAGTTTTTGTAGAAAGTTCACATTCGGCCAAGTTCATCGCCCTGTGGGAGCTCGATCGTGTTGGTGCAAAAGAAGGATGGGACTTGGAGACTCTGTATTGACTATCGAGCACTGAACAAGCTCACTGTCCGGAATAGGTACCCGATCCCATGGATTGATGGCCTTCTGGACCAACTCAATGTGGAAAAATATTTCATCAATATCAAATTGAAGCCCGAGTATCACCAGGTATCAATCGAACCGTTCGATGTGTAGAAGACTGCCTTCAAACCAACGAGGGCCTTTTCAAATGGATGGTC
>JZKD02S1684797.1:50383-69872 GCA_000966675.3 Picea glauca | reverse complement strand
TTTGTGTTCCTTCAAGCGAGCATGCCAAGATGATTTGGGAAGTGCACTACATTCGGGTCATTGGGCATTTCTGGGTCGAGAAAAAAGTGGCAGTACTTCAAAAGTATTTCTATTGGCCAAACCTTTGACAGGATGTCAAGAAGTACAACAGATCTTGCACTGCCCACGCCATTGCCAAACCTACCATCAAGAATCAAGGCCTCTATACTCCACTTCCTACCCCTAGTTGACCTTGGGAATCCATCTCCATGGATTACATGTCGGGCCTTCCTTCTACTAAGCATGGCAACGACTGTGTTTTCGTGGTCATTGACAGATTCTCGAAGATGGCCATTATGGCGGCCTGTAAGAAGAATATCACAGTAGAAGCCACTCCTAAACTCTTCTTTGAATGAGTGTGGGAACACTTTGGGATCCCACAATCTATCATCTCATATTGGGACAACAGGTTCCTCAATACATTTTGGTCCAGCCTCTGGTCAATGCTAGACACCAAGCTCACCAAGTCCACAACTTTCCATCCTTAAATTAATGGCTAGACAAAGGTCGTCAACAGGATGATCGTACACATTTTGTGCATGTATAACTCAAAGAATACACACACATGGGATGAGAGCCTCCCCTATGTACAACATAGCTATAACCAGGCCCTCCAAAGATCAACTAACCACAACCCCTTTCAGGTGGGCTTGGGATTCCAACCACTATGTCCCATTGACGTAGCCATGCCCTTTGCAGCTACTCAAGTTGATTCGGCTCATGTCCAGTCTGAAGATTCTAAGGTGAACAACTTAATTGAGCACAATTAGCACATTTTCCAACAGGTTCATGAAATATTAGACAGATCCAATGCTAAGTACAAGCAGCAACATGATCAACATTAGGTGCTACACAACTTCCAGGTGAGAAACAAAGTTTGGCTACATTTGCAGAAGGAGCGCCTCGCTGGACCCCGCCACAAAATTCGCCCACTCAAATATGGGCCATACACCATCACCAAGGCTATAGGGGACAATTCCTTCAAGCTCATTATTCCACCATTCCTTGGTCTGCACCCAGTTTTCAATGTGGACCACCTTCGGGCCTACTTTCCACCTCTACTGGACACATCTGACATGGAAGAACAACCCACACCAACAGAGTTAAATCTAGACTACATGGAACAAGCCACAATTGATCGGATTATGGAAACACAGATCAAGAACACCCCCCAATAGAGGATCCATCTATATCAAGTTTTCAAAGAAGGCCAACTCCTTCACCAGGGCAAGTGGTTCACTAGGGACAAAGTTCAGCAGAAGTTTCCTCATCCCATGGAGGAACTCAATGCAATGGGGACCATTGCTTCCTAAGGGGGGAGGAATGATCCAGGTGGATATTTTTGGCCACCCTACTATTCCACTTGGACCCCTACCATTGTTTCTTTTAGTTTTTCAGGTTTCCTTAATTGTAGCACAATTTACTATTTTTAGCAGTTTTTCGGGTCCTGAACTTCTGGAGCCATTTTGAGGCCCTAAACGACGTTTTTTGGGCATCAAACCTCAAGCGAATATGGTTTCATTCAAAAATCTATATTTGTTGTTAGCAGTGTAGTCCTCGGATATATCTTTATAATGATGTATCATGTGCGTCAAATGGATATAGTATGCCAAAGTTATGACCCCAAGAAATTGATGTACCAATTTACCTCGACGAGGCCCATATTTTCGCATTTCATCTCCTAGGGTTAGGTTTTTGGATGTTTTGGGTTTCCATTGTTTCTCAATAATATATAGGCCTTCAAGCCTCATTGTAACACAGATTTTAGGGGCCTGTAGTCACCAAATCTCTTCTCAGAGATAAGCTACTAGCGTCCTAGCTAGTTTATTTCCATTATGTCTGTAAACAAATTTTAGTTCTTTGATATTAATGAAATGAAGTGTTATTTCCATTGCATCTTTGTATTCATGGTGATTTGTGTATTTTGTTGCGTTCCTGCATAAATTTGGATCAGCTCAAAACTAGGGGCTAAACCCTTGAACTCTACCCAATTCAGGACTTTGGAACCTTCGCGTTCTGGGAGCCTCAACATGCAAAGTTTTCCATCCCTCCAAAGTTGCGAAACGACGAAGAATCAAACCCTTGAAAGGATTGAAAGTCTATAACCCTCGCACAGATCAATGATTCAGGGTGATGATAGGTGGACGGCTCAGATCCCTTTGCGATTCGGGGCTCTGGGAAGTTTTACGTCGTCGAGTCTTGCATTCCTCCAAATGTCGATGAAGCAGAGTGGATCTCCTCCCTCCACGTGTCCTTTTTGAGATCGACAGTTGACGATGTTTCGGCCTTCGACCCTTGATTTGCTCAATGCTATCCATTCATCCTTACTTCTAAATTCTCCACCTGCCAAACCCTTCACCCAACTGACACCTGTCGCTTAGATCGACGGTCTGGATGGAATCCAGGAATCCAGTATCTAGGAGTCCTCCACTCCTCCTTGTTGTTTTTCCTCCCAAGCGACAAGTAATGAAGGGCCTAATCGGATGCTACACATCCACCAATCCAATGCTTAGGATTGCTTCGAGCCTCCGGTTCTTTGAAATCCTAGGCTTCACTAACTCTAATTCAAAACTCCTCTGAAGTGCTCTAGCACCCAAATGTGGAATTGCGTGACGTGTGTCCCCGCTAGATCCGATGACTTCAAATGGTTTGAGCCCTCTAGGGGCTTGAACTCCACTAGGCTTAAATCTTGTACAACTTCCTTAGATCTAACAATTGTCAAATCACCACCAACCTCTCGAACAGATCATGTCCATCCATTTCTTACCTTCAATAACCTTCTTATGTACTCTCCTTTGTCGGTCTAGACATAGATCTAATGGTCCAGATTGTTGTCCCACCGAGATCGATGGCTCTTGTATCCTCTCCCTTCTATGCACTTCACCTTCCTTCCAACAAAGGATCCTACAGATTCTTCAAAGGCTTCGACCTTTTATCCCTTATCCAGACTCGGACCACACGGTCTTGACCAATGCTATACCTCATGAGATCTTGACTCCTTTTCTCCGCAAGGCTATCTGGTCGGACTTGGCTTGCACTTTGGAAGGAAATTATATCCCTTCTTGAGCTTGTATGTTCAAGGTAATTTGAACCTCAGACTTCCCCTCTGAACTTTGGATTCACTCAAACTTGGAAAAACTTCTAAGTCTCCTCCTCCGAGTACTTGGATTCACTACATGTCCTGAGCTTGTCCCTGCAAGGTTTTAAAACCTTGGATGCACACCTTGCAGCCTTGGAACTCTACAACACTTAGCTATTTTACTCTGAATAGTGAGTCAGAGAACGACTTTACCTACGCGCTCCTTACATCGCCCTGTGCACTCTTTGTTGAGGTTTTGTGCACAAAGGAACTATCTCTCATGAGCTTGAAACTACTCGAAGTTTCTAAGGGTCCCAACCCTTCTTATTTCCTAGAAAACTTATTATTCCCAACTGGAAACTCAATGCTCTTACTCCTGAGATATCTAAACCTCAAGGTTCTTGGCTTCTACAACTCTTTGTAGGCCCTTTCTTCTAGAGTGCTCAAAAACTCTATTCACTCTGCTTCCTCTGCACTATCTTTTAGGGTGTTTAGTAACCCTGAATTACTCCTCCTTGAAATGGCTACCAAAGTGTTCAGTAACTATGGGGTGTCTTCTCTAACACTCTTCTCTTAAAACTCGAAACACAGAGCTCCTGTGCACTCCTTGCACCAACTCAAATCACTCCCTGTTGAGCTTACATAGTATTCAGTAACTGTGGTTGTGCTTTCTCTATGCAGTCTTTCCTCTAGAGTGTTCAACAACTCTGAGGTTTCTTATGAGATTAATATTTCTCTTGTGTGCCCACCTCGCACGTTCTCTTCTTGAATTTTGACCAGAATTCAAGCACACACTCCTTGCGTTGGCTTCATAGAGTTTCCAATACTCTATCATGCACTCCCTGCACCAACCTAAATAACCCAAAACTNTTTGTGTTCCTTCAAGCGAGCATGCCAAGATGATTTGGGAAGTGCACTACATTCGGGTCATTGGGCATTTCTGGGTCGAGAAAAAAGTGGCAGTACTTCAAAAGTATTTCTATTGGCCAAACCTTTGACAGGATGTCAAGAAGTACAACAGATCTTGCACTGCCCACGCCATTGCCAAACCTACCATCAAGAATCAAGGCCTCTATACTCCACTTCCTACCCCTAGTTGACCTTGGGAATCCATCTCCATGGATTACATGTCGGGCCTTCCTTCTACTAAGCATGGCAACGACTGTGTTTTCGTGGTCATTGACAGATTCTCGAAGATGGCCATTATGGCGGCCTGTAAGAAGAATATCACAGTAGAAGCCACTCCTAAACTCTTCTTTGAATGAGTGTGGGAACACTTTGGGATCCCACAATCTATCATCTCATATTGGGACAACAGGTTCCTCAATACATTTTGGTCCAGCCTCTGGTCAATGCTAGACACCAAGCTCACCAAGTCCACAACTTTCCATCCTTAAATTAATGGCTAGACAAAGGTCGTCAACAGGATGATCGTACACATTTTGTGCATGTATAACTCAAAGAATACACACACATGGGATGAGAGCCTCCCCTATGTACAACATAGCTATAACCAGGCCCTCCAAAGATCAACTAACCACAACCCCTTTCAGGTGGGCTTGGGATTCCAACCACTATGTCCCATTGACGTAGCCATGCCCTTTGCAGCTACTCAAGTTGATTCGGCTCATGTCCAGTCTGAAGATTCTAAGGTGAACAACTTAATTGAGCACAATTAGCACATTCGCCAACAGGTTCATGAAATATTAGACATATCCAATGCTAAGTACAAGCAGCAACATGATCAACATCAGGTGCAACACAACTTCCAGGTGGGAAACAAAGTTTGGCTACATTTGCAGAAGGAGCGCCTCGCTGGACCCCACCGAAAAATTCGCCCGCTCGAATATGGGCCATACACCATCACCAAGGCTATAGGGGACAATTCATTCAAGCTCATTATTTCACCATTCCTTGGTCTGCACCCAGTTTTCAATGTGGACCGCCTTTGGGCCTACTTTCCACCTCTACTGGACACATCTGACATGGAAGAACAACCCACACCAACAAAGTTAAATCTAGACTACATGGAACAAGCCACAATTGATCGGATTATGGACACACAGATCAAGAACACCCCCCAATAGAGGATCCAGCTATATCAAGTTTTTAAAGAAGGCCAACTCCTTCACCAGGGCAAGTGGCTCACTAGGGACAAAGTTCAACAGAAGTTTCCTCATCCCATGGAGGAACTCAACGCAATGGGGACCATTGCTTCCTAAGGGGGGAGGAATGATCCAGGTGGATATTGTTGGCCACCCTACTATTCCACTTGGACCCCTACCATTGTTTCTTTTAGTTTTTCAGTTTCCTTAATTGTAGCACAATTTACTATTTTTAGCGGTTTTTCGGGTCCTGAACTTCTGGAGCCATTTTGAGGCCCTAAACGACGTTTTTTGGGCATCAAACCTCAAGCGAATATGAGTTCATTTGAAAATCAATATTTGTTGTTAGCAGTGTAGTCCTCGGATAGATCTTTCTAATGATGTATCATATGCGTCAAATGGATATAGTATGCCAAAGTTATGACCCCAAGAAATTGATGTACCAATTTACCTCGACGAGGGCCATATTTTGGCATTTCATCTCCTAGGGTTAGGTTTTTGGATGTTTTGGGTTTCCATTGTTTCTCAATAATATATAGGACTTCAAGCCTCATTGTAACACAGATTTTAGAGGCCTGTAGTCGCCACATCTCTTCTCAGAGATAAGCTACCAGCGTCCTAGCTAGTTTATTTCCATTATGTCTGTAAACAAATTTTAGTTCTTTGTTATTAATGAAATGAAGTGTTATTTCCATTGCATCTTTGTATTCATGGTGATTTGTGGATTTTGTTGCGTTCCTGCATAAATTTGGATCAGCTCAAAACTAGGGGCTAAACCCTTGAACTCTACCCAATTCAGGACTTTGGAACCTTCGCGTTCTGGGAGCCTCAACATGCAAAGTTTTCCATCCCTCCAAAGTTGCGAAACGACGAAGAATCGAACCCTTGAAAGGATTGAAAGTATATAACCCTCACACAGATCAATGATTCAGGGTGATGATAGGTGGACGGCTCAGATCCCTTTGCGATTCGAGGCTCTGGGAAGTTTTACGTTGTCAAGTCGCGCATTCCTCCAAATGTCGATGAAGCGGAGTGGATCTCCTCCCTCCACGTGTCCTTTTTGAGATCGACAGTTGACGATGTTTCGGCCTTCGACCCTCGATTTCCTCAATGCTATCCAGTCATCCTTACTTCTGAATTCTCCACCTACCAAACCCTTCACCCAACTGACACCTGTCGCTTAGATCGATGATCTGGATGGAATCCTGGAATCCAGTATCTAGGAGTCCTCCACTCCTCCTTGTTGTTGTTCCTCCCAAGAGACAAGTAATTAAGGGCCTAATCGGATGCCACACATCCACCAATCCAATGCTTAGGATTTCTTCGAGCCTCCGGTTCTTTGAAATCCTAGGCTTCACTAACTCTAATTCAAAACCTCTCTGAAGTGCTCTAGCACCCAAACATGGAATCGCGTGACGTGTGTCCCCGCTAGATCCGATGACTTCAAATGGTTCGAGCCCTCTAGGGGCTTGAACTCCACTAGGATTAAATATTGTACAACTTCCTTAGATCTAACAATTGTCATATCACCACCAACCTCTCGAACAGATCATGTCCATCCATTTCTTACCTTCGATAACCTTCTTATGTACTCTCTTCTGTAGGTCTAGACGTAGATCTAATGGTCCAGATTGTTGTCCCACCGAGATCGATGGCTCTTGTATCTTCTCCCTTCTATGCACTTCACCTTCCTTCCAACAAAGGATCCTACGGATTCTTCAAAGGCTTCGACCTTTTATCCCTTAGCCAGACTCGGACCTCACGGTCTTGACCAATGCTATACCTCATGAGATCTTGACTCCTTTTCTCTGCAAGGCTATCTGGTCGGCCTTGGCTTGCGCTTTGGAAGGAAATTATATCCCTTCTTGAGCTTGTATGTTCAAGGTAATTTGAACCTCAGACTTCCCCTCTGAACTTTGGACTCACTCAAACTTGGAAAAACTTCTAAGTCTCCTCCTCCGAGTACTTGGATTCACTACCTATCCTGAGCTTGTCCCTACAAGGTTTTAAAACCTTGGATGCACACCTTGCAGCCTTGGAACTCTACAACACTTAGTTATTTTACTCTGAATAGTGAGTCAGAGAATGACTCTACCTACGCGCTCCTTACATGGCCCTGTGCACTCTTTGTTGAGGTTTTGTGCACAAAGGAACTATCTCTCATGAGCTTGAAACTACTCGAAGTTTCTAAGGGTCTCAACCCTTCTTATTTCCTAGAAAAATTATTATGCCCAACTGGAAACTCAATGCTCTTACTCCTGAGATATCTAAACCTCAAGGTTCTTGGCTTCTACAACTCTTCGCAGGCCCTTTCTTCTAGAGTGTTCAAAAACTCTATTCACTTTGCTTCCTCTGCACTATCTTTTAGGGTGTTTAGTAACCCTGAATTACTCCTCCTTGAAATGGCTACCAAAGTGTTCAGTAACTATGGGGTGTCTTCTCTAACACTCTTCTCTCAGAAATCGAAACACAGTTCTCCTGTGCACTCCTTGCACCAACTCAAATCACTCCTTGTTGAGCTTACATAGTATTCAGTAACTGTGGTTGTGCTTTCTCTGTGCAGTCTTTCCTCTAGAGTGTTCAACAACTCTGAGGTTTCTTATGAGATTAATATTTCTCTTGTGTGCCCACTTCGCACGTTCTCTTCTTGAATTTTGACCAGAATTCAAGCATGCACTCCTTGCGTTGGCTTCATAGAGTTTCCAATACTCTATCATGCACTTCCTGCACCAGCCTAAATAACCCAAAACTATCAAACACTACAAATGAAACATTTACACACATTCACAACATATAAATACATAGGTAACATTCACATCAAACACAAAAACTCATATGGGCATACACTGAGATTCACATGCATGAAAAATTGTTCTTGCATTAATATGAATTTCATACACAAATGTGTACAAGGCTGGACTGTAAAAAATTCCCAGCTCTTCTCCTCTCCTCTCCTTGGCTTACAGTGATTTACAATCAAACTTCAGTAGCCTCTACTGGGAGAATATTAAATTCATTTATACATGAGGGAGATCAATGAGATTTCCCTCCAATCTACCTATTTCTTTCATTTCACAATTAATTTAAACCTATCACAAATGAATAGGAATTTACAATTCCAGATTTATGGAAACGCTCAGGATCTGTACAACTCGAGACTATTAAAGGCGATTTAACACTCAGCATGTACAAAGCACATGGACTCAGCTTTCCTTGAGGCATCAAACATTTAATACATTTAAAATTTAAATTTGGGCAGAATGAAAGGGATGACACCTCTCTCCCTTCTTGAATGTGCGTTGATGTGATGCTTTTTTGGTGCATGCTGAGGTGGAAAGATGCTCCTACATCATACTCCACTGCTGTGAAAATCATGAGTTCCTGCTCATGAGCTCCTCTTCTCAACTGTTGAAATCCTCCTGGATCCCAAACTTCTCTTTGCAGATGTTCACCTACTCCTCTACCATGCTTCCCTACTGTTACACATTATTTTGGTCACCCTGATGATGATTTTACAAGCATGTGTTCAGGCTCTCAAAATGATCTTTTGCCTGAGAAAAGAAACTACTTTCTTCCTCTACAAGTCTGATTTTTAAAAGGATGTTGCAGGCTACATGTATTACACAGTGCGAAAATCCTTGATTTCCACATGCTTCTCTATAGCCGGTTTGCATGGTTTCCACAAGCTTCTATATAGGCAGGGTGTAGCGGCATTTGAAAGATAAAGGAAGAAAGAGGTTCACGAAGTTTATAGAAGGAGAATTTTCTAGAGTGTGAGGTGGCATCTATATGGTTGTGATCCTACTGGTTTCTTTGATTTGGTGGGATCATACTCATCCTTTTAACCACTTCACCTTCTCCTATATAATCATGGTTTTCTCATGGAAAAGGTTAAGCAATATTAATCAAAGAATTGATGAAAGAATAGGCTGAGGATTGTGTGAAGAATCCTATTTCAAGTGATGCTTGAGACCTCCATTTGTCCATCAAGCTTTTGTGGATTATCTTCATGCGAATTTCAAGGCAAGTGTATGTGTGTGTTGGGATGAAGGACCACTAAAAGGGAAATTGCAACATCAAGGAAATTCAGTTGTATCTTCCACTTTTTATTAATATAATACGGTGGCATGTCTCTTTCCCATAAAATCGTTAGTATTTTATTACATGACTCCTTGATCACATGTTTAGGTTGTTATTGAATTCTACTATTGTTTCTTTCACGTTGGTTGGTTTGTGTCATTGAAGATCTGATTTCACAAGAGTACCGGAGTGAAGCAGGGACAACAAAGATATAAGGAAGCGATTCATAAGGTATGTCATCTATCCTTTCTTTGGTACTAAACTCAATGACTGCAATTTAGGGAAAGCGTCATGTTCCATCTCATTTTGTTATAGATCCAAGTGGATATAGGGAGATTAGTTTATGTAAGCATTCACCGATTTATCCAATAAAAAAATTGGCGACTCTGCTGGGGATACGATTTATTTGTGGTTTTTGTTGGCCGTTCGCTTTTAGCCTATCTTTTTCATTCTGTTTTAGTCTCTAAGTCTGTGGGAGATCCAACAAGACTCTCTGGACCTAAAGATTTCCTTAGACATTCCATCCTTTTTCCAAAATTTCTTTCTTTGCAAACACTTCTGAACTGTAATCTCTACACAGCCTACAAAAATCATTGATTTTTGCACCCTGTTTGTTTATCCCAGTGCGGGCTTTCCGCACCCGACTTGTTTCTAGCCTGCGGAAATGGTTAATTTCCGCACTGTAACCTACTGTTGGGTCGCGAAGGTGTTTGTAAATGTTTTTGGATTGGGTCTTGTCACCTCTTGATGCCCAATTTTTCTTTATCAGCTGGGAGGAAATTTTAATGCCAGTTCTTGACTGTTTCTTGAGTGTTTAGCTTGTTGTTGATTGTTTTTTGGAGATCGAACACCTCTCTTATTCATTTTTCTAGTTTCATTTTTTATTTTTATCAACAAGGATATAATCTCTGATCCCACATCTGAGTGCTTGATTGATTGAAAATCTGTTGATTGGATTTAAAATTTTTGGATTGATTACGTTTTACGGATTGCTTGTTGACTAGAAAGATATTTGTTCATTTACATTTGATGAAACACTTTCTTGTCATTTTTACTTTTATCTTCATTGAAAGTTTGATTTGGGTGCTTGTTGAGTGTATCAATTTTCATTGATTGCTTGTCCTTTCTTCGTCACACCCCTGATGTGGTTTTAGAAAGGAATAATTTAAAGTCATTGATTCTTTTAAGTAATCACTCATAAGAAAAAATTTGTATTCAATTTTTTTTTTTTTAAAGAAGAGAAAATTAAGAAATTTCATTGGTTATGGTTGTTTGAAATTGAACTCATTCAAGAAAATAAAGTACATTTCGTAGCTTACATCACTCTAAAAATATATCTTATCCCTACTGTAGATAGAATTCATTGAACGAAAAATTGCATCATTCATTTTCTATTTGCACGTTATTGGGTCAAGGTCTCATACAACATTGGTTTCATTTCCGTCTCACTCTTGTGTAAACGAAAACCTATAAAAACACTATGTAATTATAAAATTCACTTAGAAGCTTTTATTTTCTAGGGTTTTTTACACCAACATTATCTAGTCTAGTTATTTGGAATAGGTTGTGAGGCACACTCTCCAAAGAATAAAACACACAATAACATCTTGTGATAGGGAGTGTTTAAATCCATTGGCAACATTTTGTCCTGGGAAGCCATTCTTACACAAGGGTAAAACCTGAGGTCGCATTAAGACTGGCAGAGTTACTCACCATGCTTTGTTGGTATTGGTGTAGAGATTGTGCATATTATGGGGGTTTCTTAAAAGGTATACCCACAATGATGAGTGGGATCCTTTTGAGTTGATTTCGGGCTAGATACCCTGCCTTTGTACGTGGATATTTGTCGACCGTTTCCCCAGGCATCATTGTTGTTCTTGGTAACCTTAGTAGCCTATCTTCTTAGGGTCTTACACAAGGTGACTGTGGAGGGGCAAGTCTTCATGGTACCTGGAATTGACGTTGGCCAAACTCACTCAGGCTCCTTGGAGGGTATAACCATGATTATGTGTGGGAGCTTGCACCAGGGTGTAAGTCTGTTAAGCAGGTCGTCAACATAAACTTTCCACCCACTCTATCCTAGCCCATTCTTTTATTGACTTCACGACGTTAGATTTCATCACCAACTAGTGACTTCGAAATAAGAAGGTTTTGTTTGCTTGGTGTGATTCCTAGATTATATTAGTGAGTGTTGTTTTGTTTCCATAGTTGGCCATAGATTTTTTCCATAGAATATTTGGTTTAGCCAACATTGACCCTCCATGCCGTTCACATAGAATGCAAGGACTACCCCTGGAAGATCCCGACGGTCCTCAACCCTTGCCTACCAATCCACTGGAGGTCTCTCCTCAATAGAGAAAGGTCCAGGACAACATACCTTCACAAACATAAAGGAATGACTCTTTAGAATAGTACCAAGTTATTTATGACTCTCTAGACACTTTCTGCATACCTCCTGGATACAAGAGATGTATTCTCCGACTGAATTCATCCGGAGAACTTTTTGTTGACACTTTTAGAATACCGACCAGACCTCTCACCGGACCTGAAAATGAGAATCCTTTTTGGACTACTGACATCTTTATAACCACACCTCACACTGGGTGAGACCTTCGTGGCTCAGAGACAGGTGCTAATATACCTGTCATCCTTGAACTGCCTAAAATATATGTTACCTTCACGATACTTCTCAATCACTTTACTAGTACATCTTGCTATCTTTTTGTTGGTTCAGACACACAGTCAGTTGGTGCCAGCTTGACCATTCCCCTTCAGATGGCCCATTCTACAATGGTCCCAAATGCTATGACTATTCCCATTGGGAATACGATGGATAGCCAAGCTCCCATTGGCACACCACTTTCGTCTAGACCTATCCCATCACTTCCTCTTGGGTATAATGCTTTGAATACTTCTATCCCTATTCCTACTCCGGTTCCATCTAGAGCTTCTGGAGTTTTTACTCCTCATGGGTACAATCCTGCTTATGTTTTCATTCTGACACCTCCCCAGGTCCCCTCCAGAGGGTCTTATCCGCCTTTTATCAGAGGATTCGACCCTAGTGGCCCCAACCCAAGCGGAGGCATTACTCAGTATTTCACGTCTAATTATCAGATTCCTGTTGGAGGGAAATTCAACCCTAGGGGCCAAAATCAATTTGGAGGTCTAACCCAAATTGGGACACAACCCCCGTTTGTAGGACAACCCCACTTACCCCACCCTATGGACAAAACATACCAGCATCACTGGCCCAGTATTGGAACTCTCTCGNCTAGGGGCTAAACCCTTGAACTCTACCCAATTCAGGACTTTGGAACCTTCGCGTTCTGGGAGCCTCAACATGCAAAGTTTTCCATCCCTCCAAAGTTGCGAAACGACGAAGAATCGAACCCTTGAAAGGATTGAAAGTATATAACCCTCACACAGATCAATGATTCAGGGTGATGATAGGTGGACGGCTCAGATCCCTTTGCGATTCGAGGCTCTGGGAAGTTTTACGTTGTCAAGTCGCGCATTCCTCCAAATGTCGATGAAGCGGAGTGGATCTCCTCCCTCCACGTGTCCTTTTTGAGATCGACAGTTGACGATGTTTCGGCCTTCGACCCTCGATTTCCTCAATGCTATCCAGTCATCCTTACTTCTGAATTCTCCACCTACCAAACCCTTCACCCAACTGACACCTGTCGCTTAGATCGATGATCTGGATGGAATCCTGGAATCCAGTATCTAGGAGTCCTCCACTCCTCCTTGTTGTTGTTCCTCCCAAGAGACAAGTAATTAAGGGCCTAATCGGATGCCACACATCCACCAATCCAATGCTTAGGATTTCTTCGAGCCTCCGGTTCTTTGAAATCCTAGGCTTCACTAACTCTAATTCAAAACCTCTCTGAAGTGCTCTAGCACCCAAACATGGAATCGCGTGACGTGTGTCCCCGCTAGATCCGATGACTTCAAATGGTTCGAGCCCTCTAGGGGCTTGAACTCCACTAGGATTAAATATTGTACAACTTCCTTAGATCTAACAATTGTCATATCACCACCAACCTCTCGAACAGATCATGTCCATCCATTTCTTACCTTCGATAACCTTCTTATGTACTCTCTTCTGTAGGTCTAGACGTAGATCTAATGGTCCAGATTGTTGTCCCACCGAGATCGATGGCTCTTGTATCTTCTCCCTTCTATGCACTTCACCTTCCTTCCAACAAAGGATCCTACGGATTCTTCAAAGGCTTCGACCTTTTATCCCTTAGCCAGACTCGGACCTCACGGTCTTGACCAATGCTATACCTCATGAGATCTTGACTCCTTTTCTCTGCAAGGCTATCTGGTCGGCCTTGGCTTGCGCTTTGGAAGGAAATTATATCCCTTCTTGAGCTTGTATGTTCAAGGTAATTTGAACCTCAGACTTCCCCTCTGAACTTTGGACTCACTCAAACTTGGAAAAACTTCTAAGTCTCCTCCTCCGAGTACTTGGATTCACTACCTATCCTGAGCTTGTCCCTACAAGGTTTTAAAACCTTGGATGCACACCTTGCAGCCTTGGAACTCTACAACACTTAGTTATTTTACTCTGAATAGTGAGTCAGAGAATGACTCTACCTACGCGCTCCTTACATGGCCCTGTGCACTCTTTGTTGAGGTTTTGTGCACAAAGGAACTATCTCTCATGAGCTTGAAACTACTCGAAGTTTCTAAGGGTCTCAACCCTTCTTATTTCCTAGAAAAATTATTATGCCCAACTGGAAACTCAATGCTCTTACTCCTGAGATATCTAAACCTCAAGGTTCTTGGCTTCTACAACTCTTCGCAGGCCCTTTCTTCTAGAGTGTTCAAAAACTCTATTCACTTTGCTTCCTCTGCACTATCTTTTAGGGTGTTTAGTAACCCTGAATTACTCCTCCTTGAAATGGCTACCAAAGTGTTCAGTAACTATGGGGTGTCTTCTCTAACACTCTTCTCTCAGAAATCGAAACACAGTTCTCCTGTGCACTCCTTGCACCAACTCAAATCACTCCTTGTTGAGCTTACATAGTATTCAGTAACTGTGGTTGTGCTTTCTCTGTGCAGTCTTTCCTCTAGAGTGTTCAACAACTCTGAGGTTTCTTATGAGATTAATATTTCTCTTGTGTGCCCACTTCGCACGTTCTCTTCTTGAATTTTGACCAGAATTCAAGCATGCACTCCTTGCGTTGGCTTCATAGAGTTTCCAATACTCTATCATGCACTTCCTGCACCAGCCTAAATAACCCAAAACTATCAAACACTACAAATGAAACATTTACACACATTCACAACATATAAATACATAGGTAACATTCACATCAAACACAAAAACTCATATGGGCATACACTGAGATTCACATGCATGAAAAATTGTTCTTGCATTAATATGAATTTCATACACAAATGTGTACAAGGCTGGACTGTAAAAAATTCCCAGCTCTTCTCCTCTCCTCTCCTTGGCTTACAGTGATTTACAATCAAACTTCAGTAGCCTCTACTGGGAGAATATTAAATTCATTTATACATGAGGGAGATCAATGAGATTTCCCTCCAATCTACCTATTTCTTTCATTTCACAATTAATTTAAACCTATCACAAATGAATAGGAATTTACAATTCCAGATTTATGGAAACGCTCAGGATCTGTACAACTCGAGACTATTAAAGGCGATTTAACACTCAGCATGTACAAAGCACATGGACTCAGCTTTCCTTGAGGCATCAAACATTTAATACATTTAAAATTTAAATTTGGGCAGAATGAAAGGGATGACACCTCTCTCCCTTCTTGAATGTGCGTTGATGTGATGCTTTTTTGGTGCATGCTGAGGTGGAAAGATGCTCCTACATCATACTCCACTGCTGTGAAAATCATGAGTTCCTGCTCATGAGCTCCTCTTCTCAACTGTTGAAATCCTCCTGGATCCCAAACTTCTCTTTGCAGATGTTCACCTACTCCTCTACCATGCTTCCCTACTGTTACACATTATTTTGGTCACCCTGATGATGATTTTACAAGCATGTGTTCAGGCTCTCAAAATGATCTTTTGCCTGAGAAAAGAAACTACTTTCTTCCTCTACAAGTCTGATTTTTAAAAGGATGTTGCAGGCTACATGTATTACACAGTGCGAAAATCCTTGATTTCCACATGCTTCTCTATAGCCGGTTTGCATGGTTTCCACAAGCTTCTATATAGGCAGGGTGTAGCGGCATTTGAAAGATAAAGGAAGAAAGAGGTTCACGAAGTTTATAGAAGGAGAATTTTCTAGAGTGTGAGGTGGCATCTATATGGTTGTGATCCTACTGGTTTCTTTGATTTGGTGGGATCATACTCATCCTTTTAACCACTTCACCTTCTCCTATATAATCATGGTTTTCTCATGGAAAAGGTTAAGCAATATTAATCAAAGAATTGATGAAAGAATAGGCTGAGGATTGTGTGAAGAATCCTATTTCAAGTGATGCTTGAGACCTCCATTTGTCCATCAAGCTTTTGTGGATTATCTTCATGCGAATTTCAAGGCAAGTGTATGTGTGTGTTGGGATGAAGGACCACTAAAAGGGAAATTGCAACATCAAGGAAATTCAGTTGTATCTTCCACTTTTTATTAATATAATACGGTGGCATGTCTCTTTCCCATAAAATCGTTAGTATTTTATTACATGACTCCTTGATCACATGTTTAGGTTGTTATTGAATTCTACTATTGTTTCTTTCACGTTGGTTGGTTTGTGTCATTGAAGATCTGATTTCACAAGAGTACCGGAGTGAAGCAGGGACAACAAAGATATAAGGAAGCGATTCATAAGGTATGTCATCTATCCTTTCTTTGGTACTAAACTCAATGACTGCAATTTAGGGAAAGCGTCATGTTCCATCTCATTTTGTTATAGATCCAAGTGGATATAGGGAGATTAGTTTATGTAAGCATTCACCGATTTATCCAATAAAAAAATTGGCGACTCTGCTGGGGATACGATTTATTTGTGGTTTTTGTTGGCCGTTCGCTTTTAGCCTATCTTTTTCATTCTGTTTTAGTCTCTAAGTCTGTGGGAGATCCAACAAGACTCTCTGGACCTAAAGATTTCCTTAGACATTCCATCCTTTTTCCAAAATTTCTTTCTTTGCAAACACTTCTGAACTGTAATCTCTACACAGCCTACAAAAATCATTGATTTTTGCACCCTGTTTGTTTATCCCAGTGCGGGCTTTCCGCACCCGACTTGTTTCTAGCCTGCGGAAATGGTTAATTTCCGCACTGTAACCTACTGTTGGGTCGCGAAGGTGTTTGTAAATGTTTTTGGATTGGGTCTTGTCACCTCTTGATGCCCAATTTTTCTTTATCAGCTGGGAGGAAATTTTAATGCCAGTTCTTGACTGTTTCTTGAGTGTTTAGCTTGTTGTTGATTGTTTTTTGGAGATCGAACACCTCTCTTATTCATTTTTCTAGTTTCATTTTTTATTTTTATCAACAAGGATATAATCTCTGATCCCACATCTGAGTGCTTGATTGATTGAAAATCTGTTGATTGGATTTAAAATTTTTGGATTGATTACGTTTTACGGATTGCTTGTTGACTAGAAAGATATTTGTTCATTTACATTTGATGAAACACTTTCTTGTCATTTTTACTTTTATCTTCATTGAAAGTTTGATTTGGGTGCTTGTTGAGTGTATCAATTTTCATTGATTGCTTGTCCTTTCTTCGTCACACCCCTGATGTGGTTTTAGAAAGGAATAATTTAAAGTCATTGATTCTTTTAAGTAATCACTCATAAGAAAAAATTTGTATTCAATTTTTTTTTTTTTAAAGAAGAGAAAATTAAGAAATTTCATTGGTTATGGTTGTTTGAAATTGAACTCATTCAAGAAAATAAAGTACATTTCGTAGCTTACATCACTCTAAAAATATATCTTATCCCTACTGTAGATAGAATTCATTGAACGAAAAATTGCATCATTCATTTTCTATTTGCACGTTATTGGGTCAAGGTCTCATACAACATTGGTTTCATTTCCGTCTCACTCTTGTGTAAACGAAAACCTATAAAAACACTATGTAATTATAAAATTCACTTAGAAGCTTTTATTTTCTAGGGTTTTTTACACCAACATTATCTAGTCTAGTTATTTGGAATAGGTTGTGAGGCACACTCTCCAAAGAATAAAACACACAATAACATCTTGTGATAGGGAGTGTTTAAATCCATTGGCAACATTTTGTCCTGGGAAGCCATTCTTACACAAGGGTAAAACCTGAGGTCGCATTAAGACTGGCAGAGTTACTCACCATGCTTTGTTGGTATTGGTGTAGAGATTGTGCATATTATGGGGGTTTCTTAAAAGGTATACCCACAATGATGAGTGGGATCCTTTTGAGTTGATTTCGGGCTAGATACCCTGCCTTTGTACGTGGATATTTGTCGACCGTTTCCCCAGGCATCATTGTTGTTCTTGGTAACCTTAGTAGCCTATCTTCTTAGGGTCTTACACAAGGTGACTGTGGAGGGGCAAGTCTTCATGGTACCTGGAATTGACGTTGGCCAAACTCACTCAGGCTCCTTGGAGGGTATAACCATGATTATGTGTGGGAGCTTGCACCAGGGTGTAAGTCTGTTAAGCAGGTCGTCAACATAAACTTTCCACCCACTCTATCCTAGCCCATTCTTTTATTGACTTCACGACGTTAGATTTCATCACCAACTAGTGACTTCGAAATAAGAAGGTTTTGTTTGCTTGGTGTGATTCCTAGATTATATTAGTGAGTGTTGTTTTGTTTCCATAGTTGGCCATAGATTTTTTCCATAGAATTTTTGGTTTAGCCAACATTGACCCTCCATGCCGTTCACATAGAATGAAAGGCCTACCCCTGGAAGATCCTGACGGTCCTCAACCCTTGCCTACCAATCCACTGGAGGTCTCTCCTCAATAGAGCGAGGTCCAGGACAACATACCTTCACAAACAGAAAGGAATGACTCTTTAGAACAGTACCAAGTTATTTATGATTCTCTAGACACTTTATGCATACCTCCTGGATACAAGAGACGTATTCTCCGACTGAATTCATCCGGAGAACTTTTTGTTGACACTTTTAGAATACCGACCAGACCTCTCACCGGCCCTGAAAATGAGAATCCTTTTTGGACTACTGACATCTTTATAACCCCAACTCACACTGGGTGAGACCTTCATGGCTCAGAGACAGGTGCTAATATACCTGTCATCCTTGAACTGCCTAAAATATATGTTACCTTCACGATACTTCTTGATCACTTTACTAGTACATCTTGCTATCTTTTTGTTGGTTCAGACACACAGTCAGTTGGTCCCAGCTTGACCATTCCCCTTCAGATGGCCCATTCTACAATGGTCCCAAATGCTATGACTATTCCCATTGGGAATACGATGGCTAGCCAAGCTCCCATTGGCACACCACTTTCGTCTAGACCTATCCCATCACTTCCTCCTGGGTATAATGCTTTGAATACTTCTATCCCTATTCCTACTCCGGTTCCATCTAGAGATTCTGGAGTTTTTACTCCTCATGGGTACAATCCTGCTTATGTTTTCATTCTGACACCTCCCCAGGTCCCCTCCAGAGGGTCTTATCTGCCTTTTATCAGAGGATTCAACCCTAGTGGCCCCAACCCAAGCAGAGGCATTACTCAGTATTTCACATCTCATTATTAGATTCATGTTGGAGGGAAATTCAACCCTAGGGGCCAAACTCAATTTGGAGGTCTAACCCAAATTGGGACACAACCCCCGTTTGTAGTACAACCCCACTTACCCCACCCTATGGACAAAACATACCAGCATCACTGGCCCAGTATTGGAACTCTCTCGCCCAGGGTAATCCTCAACTGTATGGGGGGAAACAGCCTCAAGTTAGCTCTTTCATACCCCCTATTTCAGGCCAACCATATCCAGGTTCTTCCAATCCCATTTGGGTATCGAACGCTCAGTCTAGCATCCCTTTTCAAGGGAATATCCCTAATCACTACAACCCTATGGGATACATGCCTCCAAATCCACATCTGAATCTGCCAGGATCTTCACATCACATGAAAACTGCTTATGGTCCTACTGGTATACCGATGGGACTTCCTCCCCAAAGTCACCAGTACCCTCACGTGAATAGATAGTTTCCCTTTTTAGCCACTTTGGTGTTGATA
>JZKD02S1684797.1:34718-50373 GCA_000966675.3 Picea glauca | reverse complement strand
AATGTGCTAATTGTGCTCAATTAAGTTGTTCACCTTAGAATCTTCAGACTGGACATGAGCCGAATCAACTTGAGTAGCTGCAAAGGGCATGGCTACGTCAATGGGACATAGTGGTTGGAATCCCAAGCCCACCTGAAAGGGGTTGTGGTTAGTTGATCTTTGGAGGGCCTGGTTATAGCTATGTTGTACATAGGGGAGGCTCTCATCCCATGTGTGTGTATTCTTTGAGTTATACATGCACAAAATGTGTACGATCATCCTGTTGACGACCTTTGTCTAGCCATTAATTTAAGGATGGAAAGTTGTGGACTTGGTGAGCTTGGTGTCTAGCATTGACCAGAGGCTGGACCAAAATGTATTGAGGAACCTGTTGTCCCAATATGAGATGATAGATTGTGGGATCCCAAAGTGTTCCCACACTCATTCAAAGAAGAGTTTAGGAGTGGCTTCTACTGTGATATTCTTCTTACAGGCCGCCATAATGGCCATCTTCGAGAATCTGTCAATGACCACGAAAACACAGTCGTTGCCATGCTTAGTAGAAGGAAGGCCCGACATGTAATCCATGGAGATGGATTCCCAAGGTCAACTAGGGGTAGGAAGTGGAGTATAGAGGCCTTGATTCTTGATGGTAGGTTTGGCAATGGCGTGGGCAGTGCAAGATCTGTTGTACTTCTTGACATCCTGTCAAAGGTTTGGCCAATAGAAATACTTTTGAAGTACTGCCACTTTTTTCTCGACCCAGAAATGCCCAATGACCCGAATGTAGTGCACTTCCCAAATCATCTTGGCATGCTCGCTTGAAGGAACACAAAGATGTCCTAGGTGACATAGTAGTGCATCCTGGAGGTGAAAATTTGGAACTTGGTTACCCTGCAAGAGCGTCTTGTATGTGTGGCTGAATTCTAGATCGCTCTTCTAGAGAAGCGTCTAATCAGAAGTCTTGTGCCCACAAGAGTTGAGCACAATGGTTATTGCCACGATCGGTGGTCGGTTGAGGAATTCTGCAACATTATTGGTGCTTCCCTTATTGTACTTGATGTTCAAATGAAATTGTTGCATATATGTGGACCACTTCTGATGGTGATCGTTCTACAACTTCCCTTGTGTCTGTATGAACTGCAGGGGTCGGTGGTATGTGTGGATGACAAGGATGATTTTAAGGATGGAAAATCATTTTAAAATGTAGAAACCTTGGTGAATATTACTAATCCTTCATATGTCAACTATAAATGTTTGGCGATATTTTTTTAAAAATATTCAAATTTCTAAGTATTTTATATAGTTTTTATAAAATTTTGGCGATTTTTAAGGTAAAATAATTTGATCCTATAGAATTTGAGCGAATCATTTTTAAAATAGAGAATCTCATTTTTGGAAAAACCATATAAAATTATCCCATGAGCGAAATTTAGCCCCTAAAATCATCTATGGTGGATGATGTTTTCCTTCCCCAAAATGTAATGCTTCCATTGTCGGCAAGCCTACACAATGGAATACATTTCTTTGTCATAAGTGGGATACTTTCAGACTGTGTTGGATAGTGTCACACTGTGATATTCCATTGGATTCCTCTATTGAGTAAGAACTTCCCCAATGGCATAGTCAGAGGCATTTGTCTCGATCTCAAATGGTTGTTGCAAGTCTGGTAATGTGAGCATCGGGGCACAACAAAGGCGATGTTTCAATTCTACAAACGCCTTCTGTTGAGATTCTGACTAAAAGATTTTTTCTTTCGCTCCTCCCTTGGTGACTTGACTCAAGGGCCAAGTGATATGAGAGAATCCCAATATGAACTTGCAGTAGAAATTAGCAAGACCCATAAAGATGCGAAGATCTGTTAGAGTGGTCGGGGCTGGCCAATCCAGGATGACTTTGATCTTGGTTGGATCCACATGCACCCCAATCTCATCAATAATGTATTCCAGATACTGAACTTGGGTCATGCCAAAAGTGCATTTCTCCAAATTGGCACACAACTTGTGTTTCCGCAGTGTTTGTAGGACCCGTCGGATGTGGTGGAGGTGCTCTTCCCAAGTCTGGATGAAGATTGGAATGTCATCCAAGTACACTACTATAAATGAGTTGGTGAATGGCCACAAGATGTCATCCATTAGCCTCATGAAGGTTGCGGGAGAATTCATTAACCCAAAAAGCATGACCATCCATTTGAAAAGGCCCTCGTTGGTTTGAAGGCAGTCTTCTACACATCGAATGGTTCGATTGATACCTGGTGATACTCGGGCTTCAATTCGATATTGATGAAATATTTTTCCACATTGAGTTGGTCCAGAAGGTCATCAATCCATGGGATCGGGTACCTATTCCGGAAAGTGAGCTTGTTCAGTGCTTGATAGTCAATACAGAGTCTCCAAGTCCCATCCTTCTTTTGCACCAACACGATCGAGCTCCCACAGGGCGATGAACTTGGACGAATGTGACCTTTCTACAACAACTTCTAGATCTACCTCTTGAATTCATCATTCTCTAAAACAGAGCACCGATAGATTGATCCATTGGGCAGAAATGCACCTGGGGTCAGATCGATGGGGTGTTTGACCTAACAGTGCAGAGGCACCCCTGCAGGCAAGGTGAAGATGTCCCTATACTCCTCCATGACCTTGTCCATTTGTTGTTGTCATGCGGAGGAGCCTTGTTTGGAGGTCATGGCCATAGTCTTCTTCTTTCCTTGAGGGCGGATCATTAGGAAAACAAATTTCCCGATTTTGGAAATGGGCTTACTGCATTGTTTTGTAGTAACCAAAGAGATAGCAGCAGGCAGTGGTATCTTTGGTATCCTGTACAACTTATTTCCCATGGTAACAATAACAAAGCAAGTTCAGGACTCATACACAGCATGTCACTTCCAAAAGTATGGTTTTCCTAATAATACATCAAAAACATCAAGAGGAGAAATGTCACATAATACCTCATCAGTGAAGGGATTGGTGTTGTAGGGAAGGTGACACTGTTGGATGACGTGGATATCCCGTCCTTGGTGAAGCCACCCGATGGTGTATGGTTGTGGGTGTGCTGTGGTTGGAAATCCTAACCGCTTCAAGACCTCTACTGAAATGGGGTTCTTTTGGCTCCCACTATCGATAATGAACTATAGCAAGGATCCCTTTACACACATCTGGGAGTGGAAGAGATTCTCCTCCTCCTATGGATCTTTCGGTTCTTCCTTTTGGATCTTCGTGGTGGCAACGGTGGCATTGGGATCCACATCAATAATCTACTTCCCTCTGTCATTCCCATTCTTAGTTTCCAATTCAATGTCATAGCATGCATTTGATTCAGAAGCCCTCATCTTGGCCATCAATGACTGTTTTGCCCGACACTCACTGGTGTTGTGAGTGGAGCTCTTATGGAACTCACACCACTTTCCCGTGTCCTTATTTGGATTTGCGGTGTTTGGTGTCCACTCACCTATTCCACTTAGGCCCTGACCATTGTTTCTTTCATTTTTTCAGTTTCCTTAATTGTATCACAATTTACTATTTTTGGTAGTTTTTCAGGTCCTAAACTTCCAGAGCCGTTTTGAGGCCCTAAATGATGTTTTTTGGGCATCAAACCTTCAACGAATATGAGTTTGTTTCAAACTTGATATTCATTGTCAGCAGTGTATTTCTTGGATAGATTTTTCTAACGATGTATCATGTGCGTCAAACGGAGATAGTATTCCAAATTTACGACCCCAATAAATTGATGTACCAAGTTACCCCGATGGGGCCCATATTCTGGCATTTCATCTCCTAGGGTTAGGTTTTTGGATGTTTAGGGTTTCCATTGTTTCTCATTAATATATAGGCCTTCAAGCCTCATTGTAACACAAAGTTCATAGGCCTATATAGGCCACATATCCTCTCAAAGATAAGCTACCAGCGCCCTAGCTAGTTTATTTCCATTCTATCTGTAAACAAATTTAAGTTCTTTGATATTAATGAAATGAAGTGTTATTTCCATTGCATCTTTGTATTCATGGTGATTTTTGTATTCTGTTGCGCTACTGCATAAATTTGGATCAGTGGTATCAGAGCAATTTTCTCTTTCTCGATCCTTCTTTGCATGTCCCCATTGAGGTCGGGTTATAAGGAGTTAGGGCTCGATCTGGTTGAACCTTTGCAAGATCAGCCTCGCAAACCCCGATGGACGCCCATGGGGGATGAAAAGAAAGATGAGGGAGTAGGACATCCTATCAAAATATTGATCGAGGAGGCCCTTGAAAAAATCAAAGAAACAATGGTGTGGGTCCAAGTGGAATAGGCAGGTGGCCACCAATATCCACCTGGATCATGAGCCTGGGGTCACGTAGAGGAAGCTTCTAACTAGAGGGAGCCTTCCAGAGAGCCAAGATTGACCCAAAATTACAGAAAAGGCTTGTGGAAATCTAAGAAAAGGTACAGGGAGGGCCTTGTGAGCTAATTCAATTCCTTTTAGAAGAATATCCTTAGATAGGGAGGTCAGCGGACCTCTGATGAGGGAAGGGGGTTTGCATCATCTTTCCTTTCAGAGATAGGCTACCCCATTCTACCAGTTTGTGTTCTACAACGTTTTTTTATCTTATTCAGTAATAGAAGTTGGGTTTCATTGTATTTCTATGTTCTCTTATATACTTTTGTGTATTTCATTGTTATATCTCGGTTATATTTATGTCTTCATGTCATTCTCAAAATAATCTGATCAATGATGGTTGTTCTTCCTCCCAACCATAACATGAATTTGGAAGGCTAGGTGATGGGAGAGCCTCAGTTGAAAATAGTCCAGATTAAACATAATCATATTTGATTCCTCTGGGTCCATGATAACAATGGTTGATAAGAGGGCTCTAAGTTCTCTCAAACAATTTTGTAGAACTTCAAGCATTGACACTAGACAAGGTGCTTGCACCAAATATTCAACAACTTTGTAGTTTTGAGCAGTGAAGGCACTTGGATTGAAAAATGAATTTTGAATTGTTCCCTTGGGTGGGAACAACACTGAGTCAACAACAAGCCTCTCAATCTAAAGAGCAACAAAGGATGGATGAGGATTTAAAGTGGAGGGCTTATTAGAAAATTGGTGACTCCACTGGGGACGATCACTCACTAGATCCATAAAATTGGGATCTCCAATATTTTTATGAAGAAAATATCTCTCAAGGATTTTAGGGAGGAAATATCTCTCAAGATCCATCAAATTAGGATATTAGTTTGAGAAAATCTCTCAACCATCCATGAGATTCACAACTTCTCCTTGAGATTAGGAAACAAATGTGAAGTGGATTATCACACTAAATTAATTTCATTTTTTCAATAAAAATGAATAATACATTTGCACATAGTTTTTTTTTATCTTAATAGGATGAATTTCTCCTCCACATTGACTACGGATTGTGACAAATGTTCTTTCATGGTTTCAAGGTTGTGACACTCAATAAAGTGCATGAAACTCTTATTAAGATGCATACGACACTTGATAAAGTGCATGCGACACTTAGTAAGGTGCATATGACACTTTACGACACTTGTGACACTTAAGGTGTGTAATAGATGTGATACCTAAGTGTGACATTTTGGTGTGTAAAAAATGGATCTGAGTGAATGCATATCACATATCCCAACTCTTTGATCTCCATGCTTCCAACATTCTCTTCCGGTTGAAGGGCGCCCATTGCTTCCTGCAACCAACTGCAAAGTATACTCCTCACAGGAACTGTCAGGGCGCCCTCTAAGGCCGCTCCAGTGATCTTCCACTCCTAGGGGTTATTTTTTTATGGAATCAATGAGGATCTACAACATCATCCAATTCTACCATTCCTCTTCTTTCTTTGTCACAACTCAGGGAGTTGTTCTGTAACACTTATACCAAGGGGATTAATCAATTCAAATGTTCTTGTGTCATCATCTTTCCTTTTCATCTATCGTGTGTGTGTTTGTCTTGATATGTCTCTTTATTGAATGCCTTTATATGCTACCAACATGATCATCATTATGATTCAGTATTTCAATGCTTTAATGCTTCTTTCTTCTTTTCTAGTTTTTGAGAATATATAGATTCTACATTTGATATTACATGAAGGAGGACTTGAATAACTTTACTCTACTATGATTCTTTGACTGTGAATAAAATACAAAATATTTTTCCTATGTAGGGCTTGACTTCATGTAGTTGGTTGTGTATCGACTGATGTCGGTGAGAAACTGATCTAATCGGCTAAAGACTGAATTACATTACATAAGTGGAGGGGATTTCCTACCTATGAAGACTCACGTTTAATCCCCTCTTTTTGTCGATTCAATTTTCAACTCATGATTCAATCCACTAACATAATCTACAATATTAACTGAATTATAAACTTGATTAGAATAGACTGACTCCACTATGAGTCGCGTCAAATTGACTCGGGCTCGACACTTGGGTCAACTTTACTTACTCATTCCCTTCATGTAAGTGGTGCTAAGTTCTAGTGTTTGATCTATGTGATCAAGAGTTGTAAGTGCTTTGTTCATACTATGTGAGGCTTGCAAGGCTAAGTGAAAGTAACTGTAAGAGACTGTGTAAAGGCTTGGTGTTGTTCCCTAGCTTGAAGAAGGAGGATCTGGTGAAGTGCACGCAGAGTTGTTGTCTTCTGCAGAGTAGGATTTTGATGCTATGTTCCTGTAAGAAGCTTGACCAAAGATAATAAAGAGGAGAAGAGTTGGTGGACGTAGCCCCAGGGTGGGGGTGAACCATGTACATGCTGTGTTTCTATGCTTTGTGCGATGTATTGATGTGTTTATGTGTTTACTTGCTTAGTGATTTAATATAGATGAATGATAGATAGATCTGTTGATTCTTTGTTCTTAATGATGTGGATGGATGTTAGATATGACTTATTTAAGTATGATTAGTGCTTAAATACCTTAGATCTGAATGAATACCGTGATGTTCTATAGTTTAGGGTTTATATGCACTGAGAGTAGGATTTCATTGTGTTGTAACTACTAAGTAGATATTCAATTTTCATCGGAAAAGCCACAGTGTAACTACTAAGTAGATATTGATGAATGTTAACTACTGAGTGCTCTGTTAAGTCTTAGAATCACATATATGTGTCCCAGCTAAGGTTGCAGACATCTGAGTCCTGCAACCACCCTTGCCTCTACCTCGGGTGAGACTTCATCTGCTTCACAGGTGTTGCCGAAAGGACCAGTAGTTAGGTTTTTTTTGGTGCACTATTGTAGCGTTGAACCCTAGGTATTCCCCTGTGACAACAAATGGTTCTGTTGCCAAGACCTAAAACTGTGATTGCTAGGAACTGAGGAAGAAGAAGCTTTGTGCAAAGATCCAACCTGAAACTGTGAAAGATTCGTGCGTAGGTCTGTTTCGCTAGTGCACAACATTCTACTTGATCTATGAAGATTTGTGCCAATAAGAAGGGTCGGATCTAAAGAAAAGAGGTAAGGTATGAAAGCTTTGTGCCCTGATAACAATAAAAGTAAGAATTTTGGTTAAAAGAGGTAAGATCTGCAAGCTCTATGCTCCGATAAAGGTAAGAATAGTGAAAAGTTTTAGATCTGAAAGCTTTGTGCTCTTTTGAAGTAAGATAAGTTGAAATTTTTGTTTCAAAAGTATGGATCTAGGAAAGTTCGATAAGATTTGTCCTAGCTTGAAAACTAGGGCACTGATATATGAAAGAAGATTTGATATAAGTAGATCTAATAAGAGAGAATGTTTGGACTAATAAATGGATGTAGGACCCTAGAAAGAATTTGTTGTAGGCTAGCTACTATGATCCTAGCATGCAGTACAAGAAAATATGGGGATCATTTAAAAGAAAGAGAGGATTAACCCTTTGCTACAGTTGTAGAAAACTAGGACAATTTTCTAAGGAATTCCCTGGAAGAATACCTAGTTGCCTCTATTGCAATGCTATGGACCATGAAGTATTAGATTTCCCTAGAATGATTACTAAAGTTGAAAGGATGAATATGAGACAAGAATACCATGAGAAAGGTCAAGCAACTGAAACCAGGACAGAACCCTAGAAAGAATCAGAGAAAGTATTGCTACAGGTGAAAGAAACCCTGAATGACCACTAACATGTCATCTTATCAAAGATCTTCAAAGAAAAAGAATGCATAGAAGCCAAAATAGGAGACTTTGACATTGACTGTGTTCTGGATGAGGAAACATAGGTGAATATTATGAGAGAAAGAACTTGGGAAACTTTGGGAAAGCCTGCTATGATTCCTTCATTGGGAGGAATAGGACTATTCAGAGGAAAGTTGATAAACCTATGTGGAAATCTCACCCAGATATCTATGAATGTTAATGGAACTTCGAAAAAAGAAGAATTTGAAGTTGTTAAATTTATTGAGAACATCGCCCCATTTTCTATGTTACTAGGAAAACCTTGGATTGAAGAAGATTAGGCCAGAAGGAAGGAATAAGAAGTCTTAGAGGAGAAGAAGAAAAAATTAAAATATTTCATGACGAGGAGGATCGCACACTTGATTGAAGAACAAGAGAACCAAGCGAAGCTATTTAAAACCAGAGACTTGGATGTCGAAGTGGGAATAACACTAGAAGACCCACATAAGACTAAAGTACCTACCCCAGATAAAGAAGAAGTATTACCCTTGAATCTTAGGAAAGAATCTCAACAGCGTGAAGTTACTATGCCAAACAGAGATAATAATTAGAATGGAAAAAGGAATATCGAAACGAAAATCACTTGGAAAAAGGATAGAAAGCTAAGTGAGACAAGAGCTAAGATTGAAAAGTTACAGAAGGTTCCAGAGGGAACTTCACAGAAGGAAACTTTGCAAAATTGGAACTTCGTCGGGATATCAGAATAATGTCACATGGCACTTCGCCATGGCGAAGAAATATAGCCATTGGGAACAGTATAACCGTTAGATCAACACCCCGAACGGGTAGAAATGCATTTATGGTCAGACAGCTTGCCACCAGACCATTGGGACCACGCCATAATAGACATAAATGAGTTAATGAAGGATTCTCACCCATTGCAAGAGATTCGTTGCCAAGTTATCTATTTATCCTGTCGCGCCATGCATCGAGAACACTTTTTCCAACTGTGATTATCCAAGCTCGCAGAGTAGCTGATTTCACACAGTGTTCATCGCGCTATTGTCCTCCATCTCATTGCATTGACTAGTTACTCTTCTAAACCTGAGATATTCAACCACGAGCGTGTATGTCCGAAGAACTTAGCGTAGTCGAAGAGTCTATGAAGGAAGTACTCATCAACCTCATGAATGAGAGAGTGATGTCTGAGAGAGTAATGTCTGTGGGTGTACAAGCGTCATCGACGAGAGGAGTGCAAGCCTCCCCATCCACTGCTTGCGGAGCCGGACCATCACGACCATCAGTGGAAAAGAGAACCAAGCATAGAGATGATCTAGCAAATGTGAAGTTGATATCGACCATATTTACCGACTAAATCCCACCTCTGCCCGCCGTGGTGAGTCGTGATAGTGTGCCAAGAGATTTTGAGTACACCATGGTCACTGCGTACCTCCTGAAGGGGATATGTGCAGTTCGAGTGCAGCAGGACAAGATCACAGCATTGAAGTTTAATGACTTCAACCTCACAGATCGCAAGAACCATAGCATGCTTGCCCCGTATAAATACCTGACAAGGACGAAGGGGAATAAATCAAATATAATCCCCCAGCCATGGACGATGAACTTCGCGCAGTCCACCCTGTTAAATTTAATGAAAATCCCACACTTTGGAAGGCACCAGAAAGTCAACGCTTATGTCAAGTTGTTACTGTCATGTTACCATGGAAACTACTTATGGATAGACCATCGTATTATAGTGGATTTGATGCTGATCCATAGGATCACAGGGTTGAGTATGAAAGGACCTGACCTGTAGGAGTTCTATCCAGGAAAAGCCACAGATCGTGCCCTAGCACAGAAGATCAAGGATACATACAACGATGTTGAGAAGGGGACGGGAGGCTACAAGGTATCCTCCATACAGAATGGCACAGTGTGCCTAGCATGAAAATTAATAGCTGGAAAACTAGTAAGGAAGAACAGACCCACACAGGTCACAGTCTTTATCGTTGACCTCGCAGGGAAGTGTGTAGAAGGTATACAGATGAATTGGATGAAGTACCTAGTCAATTAGCTTGAACTAGACTGTCGCGAAGTGCAGGATCAGAGCTACGAGTTTCACTTTAGCTGGCTCCTGATCCTCATTACATTTGTTTCCTGGGAGATGCCGAAAGGTGTGAACTTACCATATATTGAGTTGTCTAAGTCGCTTGCTGCAAATTTCACCACACTCTAGTACTCGAGTGATATGAAAAAACAGTGGCAGTCGAACACTATTTTTCACACATATTACCTCCAGCTAAAGCGAGCCATCAAAGATGAGCCTTGCATGAATCTGAGAATCCTACAGAGGTTCTGAACCCTGATGAAGTTCCACGCAAATCGACACTTCATCTACATTACAGGGTGAGCCGAAGAACATAAGGAGCATCTCCAGTCATACTATTAACTCATGAAAGAGGACCTTGAGGAGATCACTAAGGACTGGTCCACAGACCTCCTTATCCCCACTGACCTTGCAGAACTGTCTGATCCTAAACTAGATATCCTGGAGGGCACTCACAAAGAACAGAACACACCCAGAACTAGCAGAAGGAAGAAGACTGAAGAGGTCCAAGACTTAAGCAACGCCTCAGGGAAGACTATTTTCGTATCACTTGAATGAGGGGGTGATGACGAAATAGAAGAGATAAAGGGTAGAGAAGCTGAAAAAAAGTAAGGCGAAGTAACACTGCTCAGAGACGAGGTTGACCCCTTAAAGAAGAGGAAGGTTTCTTCCCCAAAACCTTCTTCTCGAAAGAAATCAAGAGCCACTGTGACCAAGATACGGACTGTACTCACCACCGATGATTTTGACTTCATCATAGCAACTCTAAATGATGCTTCACTGGAAATTGTGGAGAAACAAGAAGCCAAGCAAGAGGAAATTTACAATAGAATTGAGGTCAAACTCCAAGTGGTACAACAATCCCTTCAGTCCAGTCGCGTAGTCTCCACTGCACCCCTGCCATTGGGAGAACCAGAGTTGCGAGATGAGACAACCCAGCTCTGCCGACTAGCAGATGCAACAGAAGCCCACCTTTGATGAGCACAAGAAGAAATAGCACAAGCCACCCAGGCCTTGAAGCAAGTACAAGGAGTACTCATAGAATAACGTCAAGTTGCAGAGCAGGGGAAGGTTTCTCTCTAGTCAAAGTTTGATGAAGAGAAAGGACAGATGCAACAAGAAAAAGAATAGTTGCTTGCAAAGAAACTCGAAGTAAAAGATGCAGTCAACAGAGCACTCCACTTTGTGACAGGATTAGAACTAAGGGAGAAATATTGAGTCATGCATCAAGTAGAGCAGCCCGCTGAAGCTATCCAACAGCTATAGCAAAGAATAACATACTTAGAGGTCTGCACAGTGCCCGACATTCTGCAGGATGTAAGGGATCAAAGAGAAGCAACTTCCCAGAGTGCAGTCGAGAGAATAAAGGCCCTTGCCATGGAATGCAAGCAACTGAGTGATTGCAGTTCCTAGACATATGAGAGACTCACTGAGAACCCATAACTAAAGGCACTTGATTCATAGCTCTAGTAAGTGAAGCAGGAAGCAGAAACAATACAAGCACAGTTGAAGCCCCTGTCAGTTGTGGAAAGAGTGAAGCGATCCCAGGAGCATCACACTTCCCAACAACAGGTCCACACTATCCAGAGAAGATTCATAGAAGTGACTGAGAGACTCCAACCTGTACAGGATGAGGCTTGCCAATTTTTCACAAAGATTGAAGGCCAAGGAGCAGAGCTAGAGAAATTTGTCACTGCAGCTGAACAATGCCTAGAGGGACCTGTAAACGAAGCAATCATCCAAGAGTTCACTGAACAAAAGGTCATGGCACAACAACAAGTCGAAGAATCTCGATCCAATATCGAGGCTTTTCAAGTAGAACTAGCTAGACTAGAGTGACTCAGGATGAGTCACAGGTGAGTGTTGGGGGCATGTTGGCCCTTGACCAAGTTTTGAAGATTATTGGTCATGTTTGACCTATTTTTGGGACTTCGACAGGTTTTTAAAGGAGAAGTGCAAGACAAAGCGGAGATCATGGGATCTTGACCCCTTTTTAGGGATTTTTGGTTTTTGGGATTATGTAACAGGTATGGGAATGTTGGACCATGGGTTTACCCATGTATAGGCCCTTTTTGTAATGTATAAGTAGAAGACTAGTCGATGTAAGTAGTGAACAAGTCAGTTGTAAGTGGTGCTAAGTGCTAGTGTTTGATTTATGTGATCAAGATTTGTAAGTGCTTTGTGCATACTGTGTGAGGCTTGCAAGGCTAAGTGCAAGTAACTATAAGAGATTGCGTAAAGGCTTGGTGCTATGCCCTAGCTCGAAGAAGGAGGATCTGGCAAAGTCGGTGCATATCTCTTGTCTTCTGCGGAGTAGGATTTTGATGCTATGTGCCTATAAGAAGCTTGACAAAATATAATAAAGAGAATAAGAGTTGTTGTATGTATCCCCAAGGTGGGGGTGAACCACGTACATGCTGTGTTTCTATGCTTTGTGTGATGTATTTATGTGTTTATGTGTTTACTTGCTTCGTGCTTTAATATAGATGAATGATAGATAGATATGTTGATGATTTGTGCTTAATGATGTGGATGGATGTTAGATATGACTTATGTAAGTATGATTAGTGCTTAAATACCTTATATCTAAATGAATAATGTGATGTTCTATAGTTTAGGGTTTATCTGCGTTGAGAGTAGGATTTCATTGTGCTATAACTACTAACTAGATATTGATGAATGTTAACTATTGAGTGCTCTGTTAAGTGTTAGAATCACAGATCTATGTCCCAGCTAAGGTTGCAGAGATCTGCATGTTGGCACAAGGGAAGACCCAAGGTTCAACGCTACAACAACACACCAACAAAACCCTAACTACTGACCCTTTCGGCAACACCTGCGAAGAAGATGAAGTCTCACCCGAGGTAGAGGCAGGGGTGGTTGAAAGAATCAAGGGTCTGCAACCTTAGCTGGGACACAGATCTGTGATTCTAGTACTTAATAGAGAACTTAGCACCATCAGTTCCTCAATATGAAATCAATATCCACTTCGTTAATAAACAAAGCCTCACAACATTCACACTGATCTAACGTATTCAAGCACTTAGCATCAACAGGTAAGTAAGATCAAGTAGATCAAGCACTAAGCATATTCATATATATTAGATCTAATGTTCTACACACCATTATCACTAAGCATAAGAAAATCTATCTAATCATCTCAAATAACTTAGCAAAATAAGATATAAACACATTAAGACACGCACAAAGGAAGACAACACATCCTTTACATGGTTCACCCCCACCCTGGGGCTACCTCTACCAACTCTTCGTCTTTATTAGTGTATTCAATTGGTTACAAGCACAGAGCCATCAAACCCTTCTATGCATAGGACAAAAGATCTATGCAATTGGCTAGATCCTTCTTTCTTGCGTTACAACACAAAGCCTTCCACTGTCTGTTACAACCACTTGCACTTAGCTCTGCAAGTCTCTTACAATCATGCACAAAGAACTTACAAACCTTACTTTCACTTAGCACACATCACATAGTTGTCGATAGATACCCTCCCTTACATTTCCTAGATATCTATTTATACATTACAAAATAGGCCTAAGCATGGGTAAACCCATGGGCCGACATCCCAATCCCATTACATAATCCCAAAAACCCAAAAAGGACTCAAAAGTGGGTCGAGATCCCATGATCTCCACTTCGTCTTGCACTCCTCCTTCGATAGTCTATCGAAGTCCAAATTAGGCCAATATGACCAAGAATCTCCCAAAACTTGGTCAAGGGCCAATAGGCCCCCAACACTCACCTGTGACTCATCCCAAGTCACTCTGGTCAGACTAGTTATGCCTCAAGCGTGGATCGAGCAACTTCAACCTGCTACTGTGCTACAACCTCTTTCTCAGTGAACTCCTGGATCAATGTGTCATTCACTGACCCTTCTAGGAGTTGTTCTACTATGATGACAACATGTTCTAGCTTTTCTCCTCGACTTTCAACCTTTGTGAACAGTTGGCATGCCTTCTCTTTCACTGGTTGGATCCGTTGAGTTACTTCCATAACCTTTCTTTGAATCATATGGATCTGCTGCTGGGAAATGCATTTCTCTTGAGACCGCTTCATTCTTTCCACAGGCGACAGGGCCTTCAGCTACGCCTGTAGCATGTATGCGTGTTGCTTCGCCTCTTTAAGTTGTGACTCCAATGCCTGTAATTCTGGATTCTCGGCGAGGTTATCATATGTTTGGGCACTATGGTTACTCAACTACTTTCATTCCAAGGAAAGTGCTTTTAGTCTGTTGATTACGCTGTGGGAAGTTGTTTCTCTTTGGTCTCTTATCTCCTGTGGAGTTTCAGGTACTGCATGGACCTCTAAGTCAGCGATGCATTGTTGTAGCTTCTAGATTACTTCTTCAAGTTGCGCCACCTGCTGTGGAACTCTCTCTTTGGTATTTACTTCGATGACTGTCACAAAGAGGGGTGCTCTATTGACCATTTCCCTTACTTCGAGTTGCTCTGCGAGCAACTATTCCTTGTTTTGTTGTAGCTGTGCTTTTTCTTCATCCCACTTTGCTTGGAGAGTAATCGTTTCTCGTTCTGTATTACTGCTTTTCTCTAGAAGGAATCCTTGTACTTATGCTAAAGCTTGGGTGGCTTTCATTGTTTCTTCCTGAGATCGTCGAAGGCGAGCTTCAACTGTATCAACAATTTGGTGGAGTTGAGCTAGCTCATCTCCCAGTTCTGGTGCTCCTATTGACAAAGGCACAGTAGAGATTGTGTGGCTAGACTGTAGTGTATATTGCACCCCTTGGATCTCAACCTCAAACCGATTATACATCTCCTCTTGATTAGCCTCCTACTTCTCTGCTATCTCCATCAAAGCATCATTTAGGGTTGCTACGATGAAATTGAAGTCATCTGGAGTGAGGACAGTCTGGAACCTAGTCCTGGTTCCTTTCACTTTCTTCTAGGAGGAAGGTTTCAGAGGGGAAACCTTCCATTTATTTGAGGGGTCCTCTTCATCTCTAGGCTATGTGGTCTCACCTTCCTTTTGCTCAGTTTTTGTGCCATCTATCTCTTCGCCATCACCTCCTTGCTCCGGTGATGCAGAAGCAGTTTTCATAGATGCGTTGTCTAAATCCTGAACTTCTTCAGGCTTATTTGTCTTGCTAGGTCCGGGTGTATCCTGTTCAGTTTCTAGACTTTCGACGTCAGACATCTTCACAGGTTTTGTTGGAATAAGGAGGTCCGCTGACCATTCCTTGGTGATCTCTTCCAAGTCTTCCTCTGTTAGTTTGTAGTAGGACTGCAACTGTTGCTTATGGCCATCTACGCGCATTGTGATGCAAATAAAATGTCAATCAGTGTTGAACTTCATCAAAGGCCGAAACCTGTGGACATGGATGATTTTAGGGGCTAAATTTCGTTCATGGGCTAATTTTCCATGGTTTTTCCAAAACTGAGATTCGCTATTTTAAAAATGATTCGCCCAAATTCTATAGGATAAAATTATTTTACCTTAAAAATCGCCAAAATTTTATA
>JZKD02S1684797.1:11725-23314 GCA_000966675.3 Picea glauca | reverse complement strand
TGTTTGATACCATCTTTGATCAATCGATTTTAAGGATCCCTTCGCTTCTTTCCTTAACACCTCCTTACCTATCAACGCCAACACAAGTTTCTAGGAAGGTGACAATATCTTGTCTCTCATTAACCTATCAATGCAGAGTCTCGAATGGAACAAAAAGAGTCCTCATCACTTTCTGATTCTATTGACCCCCATAACATTTGACCTCAACACAATTTCATGTTATGTTGGGTCGACCCTTGTATTTTTTTGTACCAGTCGAAGACCTTTGAATATAATAGAACATCAATTCCTCTGAGTCCTAAACACTTAGCTGCATGATTAATTTCTCGATTAATAACAAGTTCACTCATAAAAAATGTCACGTTCTATTGTTGATTCCCTCGAGGGTGCTGCATATTCCCACTTCATCAAAACATTTCTAGTTCAGTTATGTATTTCTGGTTTTGATGACATGAGCATGGGGCATGCCCGCCTATTTTGTACAAATATATTTATTATTTTCGGAGAAAAATTAGTTCGAATAATTTTCCCCTCTCCCTCCGATGGACCACCCTGGTAGTTCCCCTGTATATTGTCTCCAACTGATCTGAAAATGAAAAGGCTTGAGTCTCTTTAAAATTGCAAGTGAAATTTGTATGTTCTTGGGTAATAGGATCAAGTTACAAACACATAAAAATTAATGAGTTTGTACTTAATCATAAGTAGCATAAACATACATAACAACCATCAAAGTAAACACATTAACACAACAATATGATAAAAGAGTTCACCCCTCTCTTGGGCTACATCTCCTGGTCCAACTTCTAATGGATCATTTTCATTAATGCTCAAAGTGTCAAAATTAGTGCTTTACAATGCTTAGAATGAAAAATAGATGGCTTCAATGGCTCCAGAACGTCCAAAAACCCATAGTTGGGCTCTTCCTACACCTAGTTTGGCCAAAAACTGAATAGGAATCACTTCCTGGAAGTTTTCCATATTCTTTGTTGTCTCTACTCCTCCAATTCGCACCTGTGTGTCAACAACCTATCTCTTGAGCACATTTCTGTGACAAAACCCAACACCCATGCACATTCCACAAATCATGGCATTCTGTTGAACAGTTAGGGCGCCAAGAACCTTAACCGTTGGAGGTGTCAGTCACATGGCCTCCATGTGGCCACGTGCTAGCTCTAAATCTAGATTATTGGCAACCGCTGGAATAATCGCGTGCCTGCTGGTGGTCATATGGTGAATGGAAAGTGTAATCGAGGGTTTAACCATTTGTAACCCCCGTGCCTTCTAGACATATGGCGTATGGCTCATTTGTGAGTTCATGACTAGGGATGGGGCTAGGCCCCAACCCTTTCTCCGCCTGACCAAGCCATTGAAACAAACAGAAATAAAAGGTTACATCAAATGGGGTAAGGAACAAATGGTAGGTGGGATGGTGGCCCAGCCTACGTGAAGACTCTTCCAAGGTGGAGATATCGGGTTCAACCCCCACGGACTCCAAAAAAAATTTACACTACGGAGGGGTGCCACGTGGAAGCCCATGTCTGGGCCACGTAACACCATAAAATTGGCTCCCAAACACATCATGTGTCAAAATCGGATAGGTCCACGTATCTACTTCCAACTCACCTGCCACGTCAGCCTCTTCCACATCATCACTTTCCATGTGTCAGTATGGTACCATTCCACATCAACACCTCTGCCCAGTCAACAATCCATGTCACCCTACCACTTGTCAGTATGGTCACCCTGCCACGTGTCAGTATGGTCTAAACAGTCAGGAATATGGATTGTACGGACTATATAGTCAAAAAAAAAATTGTCTGTTTGGCAAAGTGGATAGAATGCGATATCTCTCGGATACGACGTTCGTTTGAACCCATTCAAGTTGTGTTGGGATAGTGAGGATGAGGCCTACGCACGAGTCTGTTTTCAAGCAATTCTGAGCACTTTCATTTTTGATCATATTTTGATCCCTTGGATCACTCCTCCCCATTAGGAAGCTTTTGGACCTCCAAAAGACTACTTTCAGTCTATTTGAAGAAGAGGGTATAGTTCCTTCACCTTTCCAACCTCAATCCATTTAGTTTTTCTTGGATTTGTGCCTTTAAGACCAACTTGAAGGTATTCCACATTCCCTCAGTTTGAAGTTATCATCCTCCTATCAAGGATTGTATATTCATGTAGTTTTGAAAGATATTCTAGTGAGAAATCATCTATGGAAGGAATATGAACATGCTCTCCTTGATCATCAATCAAAGGAGGCTAATACAATCTCAAATTCTCAACATTGACAACTGCATACATTTGCATATAAGGAGGCAAATCCAAATGGAAGGCATTGTTACCAATCTTTTCAAGAATCTTGAAAGGTCCATATCTAATCCATATCTAATTGGTTTCAGTATTTTACATTCTTGTAACACCCCAGGTTTCGAACTCTCATTTTAAATAATGTATTGTTATAATGCTGAGAGGCCTGAGTGCCCAAACAATTATTAAAGGGCCAGTATGCCCAAGAAATGTAATGTTTTGATCATTATTAATAATAAACACATCGTTGGCTACTAGACGGATAAGGACTAGAGTTATAGGGGTCTATGATTCCACAAGAGAGGGGGCTTGAGGGGATAAATGTTTATTCCTATGTTAATTACCCTTTTTTATTAAGGGAGGGGATTGATTACGTGAGCTTCTTGGGGAAGGCCAGGAGGTTCTTGATTTCCCCACAGAAATACTTAAACCCATCCCTGTTATGATTGTGGCATTGGTCATTGGTCGATGAACATTGGTCATTGCCTTATTTGCTTCGTCACCTCTAAGTTATCCCATTCTTTCCCTCACACACTTCCATGCACTCACTTACCCATCCATTGATCTATCCTCATCTGCGTCTTGTCCTGGTAAGGGGAAAGGAACTGTTGAGAACTAGCCACGGGATAGTTGGTTGTAATGGTCGTTGGTGCATTCTAGCCATGACTTGGGGCCTACATGTCTAATATGCATTGGTATGTGCCATGTTCTTCTCACAACCGTGAGTCCTGAGAGTTCCAACATTGAGATTTTGGACCAACTATGCTGGAGGCCCTAGTAAAAAGGAGAAGGACTGCCTGAAGGACTGCGTGGAAGAGAAGGGTGGAGGTTCATTCTCTTGGGCGGTGTAGGCTGGGTAGAAGAGAGCTGGGTACTTGGATTTTTGTGGGTGTTGGGAAACCTATGAGATCTTGAGAGCTGACTGGTTTGGGAACCCAAGTACACTTCAGAACCCTCCTTGTGGATTCATAGCCCTGGTTCGAGGGTGACACTGCTGTTGAGATTTGGAGCAGTGGTGTCTACGGTTGGGTGGAACGTCCTTGGTCTGCAGCTAGTTGGTGTCACCTTTTTATAAAGATAAGTTCTCTTTATTGTGATATTATTATCTGTATATGAATGTATTTCCGCTGTGTATTTTAAATATCGTTTAACTAAATCTAGATTATGCATGCTTGCTAGATATTGTTGTGCATGTCGTTAAATCTTGTATCTTATGCGTTCTTATTAATTAAATAAGGTATCAATAATAATACAAAGTCCAAGGATGGGATTGAAGGTAGCATGCCCCGACCTATGGGTAGTTGGGGATGTTACACTTCTCCTTTAAGCCTCTCTTTGCTAATGTAAAGCCAATCTTCATCTCCAACTTGGAAATTGTGATCAACACGATGCTTGTCATGTCTTATCTTGTACTTGGCTTGTCTCTTTTCCAACTGTTCTTGTACCATTTGATGCACCAACTAGATTTTTTCAATGAACTTATTTTCTCTATCAATGTGATATTGACCATCAATAACAATATCTTTCCCAAAGATAAAATCTAAAGGAGATTTTGGCAAATAACCAAAATATGCCTCAAATGGAGATGTTTGAGTTGAAGAGTGCTTAGCCCAGTTGTAAGCATGTTGAATGTAGTGTAGGTTCTCATCCCAAAGATTATGATGCTTGCTACAATAACCATGAAGAAGTTGTGCTATTGTTCTATTCACCACTTATGTTTGACCATCGGTGTGTGGATGAAAAGTTGTGCTCTTTTTCAGCTCGGTGTCCATGAGTTCCAATAATATTGACCAAAAGTTCCCAATAAATCGAGAATCTCGATCATAAATAATGGATTTGGGCAACCCAAAATGTACCCAAACATGTTGAACGAACATTTGTGTCATTTGTTCAGCTATAACCTGCTTCTTACAAGGCATCAAAATAAACATTTTGTTGAAATTCTCAACCACAACATAAACATAATCATGATTCTTTTTAGACATAGGTAGACCTACTACAAAGTCCATGGAAATTATTTCCCAAGGACGAGAAGGAACCAAAAGTGGAGTATACAAACCCAACTTTCGGGAGACACGCGTCTATAAATCGTGAACTTAAGATTAAAACATTTAAAAAAAAAAGAGGTTGAGGTTTGAGATTTCCGAAGTTCAGAGTCCCGAAGTAAAACATAGCCGTTAGATTAAGGAAGACACGTGGTGTAGATCCCTGGACTTCAGGTGAAGACCCGAAGTGAATCTTAGTAGTTTGATCCAGGAGGACACATGGTGACAGATTGGCCAGTTCGAGAATTCAGAGTTCAGGAGGATTGGAAGTGTGATAGTATGAAAAATATCGAAGTTCTGAAGCCCGAAGAGCCAAAGTGATGGGGCATGATGACATCACCTAGGGGTGATGTGGACCCTGGAATTTCAAAGTGACGTGCCTTGCGAACGTCACCTGGGATGATGTGGACACATGGGATGTGTTCCACATGTTAGTAAGTTTTGAGCAGTTGGAGTATTGAAAAGTTAGTTAGAATGTGACACATGGCACCTGCTTGATTGGGCCACTTGTCTGCTTCCAATATTTCTCCACATGGCGACAGATCGTGCAGTCTAGAGACTGGTCACTCCAGAGGGGAAAGGTGTGACAGGTTGCATTGGGTTGAAAACTCCTGAAGGCCTGAAGGCTGGAGTACTTATCGACCGTTGATTCCAAAAGACACACGTCGAAGGATCGTCGACTTCGGGTGAAAGCACTCTGGGAGAAAGTGCAGGAGGGAAGTTTGAAACTTTCGAAGCCTAAAGAACTGAAGCAATTCACAGTCGTTGATCTGTGGAAGGACACACATCGACATATCAGGAACTCCGGGTAAAAAGCGTTCTCGGAGGAGACAAGCAAGGAAAGTTAAGACTTCCAAAGCGCGGAGTCCCTAAGTGGATCTCGATTGTTGATCATGAAAGAGGATGAGGACTGTTGATTCGGTCCTGGCTAAAAGTTCTTAAGTCCCGAAGCTCTAGACAAGTGATTTTTTAGCTAAGCATAGGGTCATGGCCATGGTCATATGCAGATTGAGAGCTGAGGGAAGGAGGGCTAAAGGCCGAATTGGTTGTCCTCGAGACAGAAAAGTGCTAAGGAAGGATTTAGCCACGATTTCTAGTCATGGTCACTTAGGAAGAGGTTTGAAGGAAGTTCCAGCACAGGATGAAATTATGTGTCCACCAAGTATAACAAGACACTGTTATTTTTAGAGAATGGGGATATGGTCTCCATGAACAAAAAAATAGAAAGAGACCTGTAGCATGGTTTCGCAATTTTGTTTATCATATGCATAATTCTAACAAAATGGTCGCTTGCACATTTTGCAGAATTAAGGGGTTTAAACACATCAACTCATGATGTGTATTGAGGAAATGGAAGAAGGTGAGGGATCCTCCAGTCGTGATAAGGAGGCCGAAGGCCAGAATACCAGAGTTGGTAATGCAGAGACAGAGTCCAACGGATGCAAGGGAAAATGAGATCAATAAATGTTAATAGAAATGGTAAGAAGCCTGAAGATGGAAGTGCAGAGCTACAAAGAAGACAATAAGAGACTGATGAGAGAGAAAAGTCAGATACATGCTCAAGTGTTGTAGAGCTTAAATAAGTTGCAAAGGCAAACGAGGAAGGGATCAAACTCAAGAAAGGAGGAAGGAGGCAAGTCTCATGAAATAATATATGCTCATGGAAGAGCTGGTTATTCTAGAAGTGCTATCAAATCTCATGGACACCACTCACCTCCTTACGTAGAAAGAAAGTTTGATGCATCAGATGATCCCGTAAGCAGTGCAGAGGTGTCCCCTGTCAGACAACAAAGAAGGAAACAAGAGGTAGATAGTTTGCAAGGAGAGTTGAGGAAGCTCAAGCCACCTTCCTTTGATGGTGAAAGAGAAAGGGAAGATTATGTCGAGGCATGGTTTCTTGGGATCTAGAGATATTTTCAATTGCATAACTATTCTTCAAACCTGGAAGCCAGGATTGCCACCTACCATTTACACGGGAAGGCTGCGACGTGGTGGGATCAACTGAAGAAAGTGAAACATGTTAATGAAAGTAGGATCACTTGGAAACAATTCAAGAAGTACTTCCAGAAGGAGTACCTCTCAGAGCATTTCTATGACAGGAAAATGTAGGAGTTCTTTGAGCTCAGGTTGGGAAGCATGACTATGGTAGATTACGAGAAGAAGTTCTTAGGATTGTTAAAATATGTCAAGTTCATTGGTGATGAGAAAGTGAAAATACAAAGATTTCTAAGTGAATTTCCATCCTTTTATAAGGAAAATATCAAGTATGATGAACCCAGGACCTTGATTGAGGCCACCAGGAAGGATAAATACCTGTATGAGCAAGGCCAGGGAAGAGAATCCCTACAAAAATATTGGAAGGACAAGAATAATGAGAAGTCCGATCAGAGGAGGAAAGGATTCAAACCTCCCTTCAATAGGAATGATACTAATAGAAATTGACAAGATCAGTATGCTAAGGGGGAATCCAAGAAATAAGATTCCTTGGGAAAAAGGGGAAGACCACCAATCCAATGCTGGGGATGCAAAGAAAATCACATGTACAAGGATTGCCCACATAGAAATGGCAGAGTGAATACTATGCACAACATCCAAGAGGCTACAATAGTTGAAGATATGGGAATAATCTATGCAGCTTTAAATGATTGACAAGCAAAGTACTAGTCCAATATGATCGAGGTGGAAGCTAAGATCATAAATAAGCCTGTTGCCATTTTAATTGATTCAGGAGAAAGTCATTGCTACATTGATCCTAATATAGTGGATAGATTACATTTGGAGAAAATTAAACTTGGAAAGGAAAGTTTGGTTCAGTTAGCCACTGGAACCAAAAGAAGAATCCATGATATGGTCAAAAGTTGTTCCATAAGTCTTAATGGCGTGAATACTAGTAATGATCTAAATATCATACCATTGGGGTCTTATGATGTTGTAATTGGGATGGATTGGTTGGAAAAGCATCATGTTGTCCTAGATTGTCATAAAAAGACATTTACATGTCTTGATGGAGATGGAAAACAAAGCACTGTGAAAGGAGTTCCAAGACCCATCTCTATAAGGGAGATTTCAGCCTTACAACTGAAAATATGTTTTAGAAAAGGATGTCAATTGTATGAAGAACATGTGGAAGAGCCAGATAATACAAAGGGGCCAAGCCTTGAATATTTCTCGGTGCTACATGAATTTGAATATGTATTCCAAGAAATACCCGGATTGCCACCGAGAAGGGAGATAGATTTCTCAATTGATTTAGTGCAAGAGTTGCCCCGTTGTCAAAAACACCTTACAAAATGAGCACACTAGAGTTAAAAGAATTACAAATGCAATTGGAGGAATTATTGAAGAAAGGGTACATACGTCCAAGTGTTTCACCTTGGGGAGCACCAGTACTTTTTGTAAAAAAGAAGGATGGAACCTTGAGGTTGTGTATTCAATTCTGATAGTTGAACAAGTACACTATAAAGAACATGTATCTTCTACCCCTAATTGATGACCTCTTTGATCATCTAAGAGGAGCAAATATATTTTCAAAAATTGACCCGAGGACAGGATACCATTAGGTAGGAATCAAGGAAGAATACATTCATAAGACAACCTTTAGGACCAGGTATGGGCATTATGAATTTGTAGTGGTACCATTTGGATTGACCAATGCACTAGTTGTTTTCATGCGCTTAATGAATGGCATATTCAGAAATTATTTGGACAAGTTTGTCATAGTATTCCTGGATGACATACTTATCTATTCTAATTCTAAAGAGTAGCATGAACATCACTTAAGACTGGTATTTCAAGCACTGAGAGAATATCATTTGTATGCCAAGTTGAGTAAGTGTTCTTTTTATCAAAAAAAAATCCATTACTTGGGACACATTATTTCAGAGCAGGGCATAGCGGTACATCCAGAGAAGATCGAAGCCATTAGAGGATGGCCAACACCCAGAAATATGTTAGACGTCAGATCTTTTATGGGATTATCTAGCTACTAAAAAAGGTTCATAGCAGGGTTCTCTAAGATTGCTCATCCCATCACTTCTTTGCAAAAGAAGGGAACTGAATTTTCATGGACACTCGAGTGTGAAAATAATTTTAATATGTTGAAGGAATTACTTACTAGTGCACCTATGTTAAAGATTGTTGACCCAAATGAAAGTTTGGTGGTATGTACAAATGCATGTAAGGAAGGACTTGGGGGAGTCCTCACGCAAAATGGACATGTCATTGGATATGAGTCCAGAAAGATTAAGTAACATGAAAGGAACTATGCAACGAATAACTTGGAACTTGTTTCCATTGTTCACGCCTTGAGGATGTGGAGGCATTATCTCATGGGGAAGAAAATTGAATTAAGGACAAACCACATTGGCCTGAAGTATCTTTTTGAACAACTGACCTTGAATTCCAGGAAAACAATATGGATGGAATTTTTAAGTGAGTATGACTTCGATATCAAGCATATCAAGGGGGAGGAGAATAAATTTGTCGATGGACTTAGTAGGAGAGTTCATCTCATGCATGCTACTGCTATCAGTATGCATCAGTCAGACTTGAAGAGTATATTTTTAGATGGTCTTGTTACATATCAGCATTACCTATAGGTAAAGGAAAACTTACAACAGGGACATGTACAAAAGAAAATAAAGGAGTGTGAGATAAAGGAAGATGGATTAGTCATGCATAAAAAAATAATCTATGTTCCTAGTTCTGGAGAACTGAGGAATGTGGTACTGAAGGAAATGCATGATGTTCCTTATGTTGGACATCCCGGTTACTAGAAAACAATTACAACAGTAAGAAGCCAGTTCTTTTGACCGAGAATGAAGAAGGATGTTGCTGATTACATCACTCGATGTATGGAATGTCAGAAGGTGAAGGCTGAGCATAGGCACCCAACAGGTTTGCTGCAGCCATTGCCAATTCCAAACAAGAAATGGGAAGTGATCACCATGGATTTCATTATAGGATTACCCATAAATAATAAGAAACATGATTCAATCATGGTGGTGGTTGAAAAATTAACAAAGGCTACTCATTTTGTGCCTGTGAAGACAACGCATACAATGGCTAATATTGCAGAAATTTTCATGAAAGAAATTGCCAGGTTGCATGGGATACCTAGGACAATTGTCTCAGATAGAGATACGAAGTTTACCTCCAATTTCTGGAGGGGATTGTTTAAATGATTTGGCACAAAACTAAAATTTATCACCGCATATCATCCCCAGACAGATGGGAAAACAGAGAGAGTCAATCGAACAATTGAAGACATGTTGAGAATGTGTGTGATGGATAAGACATCTAAGTGAGAAGATTACTTACACTTGGTTTATTTTTCATATAATAATGGGTATCAAGCGTCATTGAGAATGAGCCCATTTGAAGCCTTTTATGGTAGGAAATGCAATACTCCAGTAAGTTGGGACAACCCAACTGATAGAGTGGTACTTGGGCTGGAGTTGCTCAAGGACATGGAAGACTAGGCGGTCAAGATCAAGTAGAATTTAGAGGTAGCTCAGGATAGATAGAAAGTTTATGCAGACAAGAACATGATAGATAGAGAATTTAAAGTAAGGGAACATGTACTTTTGAAAGTGAAGCCTAAGAAAATCTCTTTGAAATTGGGTAGTTGTATAAAGCTGGCAGCCAGATTATGTGGTCCATTTGAAATATTGGACAAAATAGGGCCAGTTGCATACATGATTGCATTGCCTACTTCCATGAATGTGCATAATGTATTTCATGTCTCTTTACTAAAGAAATATGTACATGATCCTAACCATGTTATCGATTGGCATCTGATTCAAGTAGAGACAGAGGGATATTTTCAGGTTTAGCCAATGCGAGTATTGGACAAAAAATTCAAAATGCTCTGGACTTGAGTTATAGAGCTGGTAAACATTCAGTGGACCTGCTACGGTCTTGAAGATGCTACCTAGGAGCATGAAGATTCCATGCGGGCAGAGTACCCGCATCGTTTTGAATAAATTTGAAATTTTGATCTCTATTTTGTATATCCACTAAGGACAATGCCAAAATAAGGGGGAGGGGATGTAACACCCCCGGTTTTGAACCCTCATTTTAAATAATGTATCATTACAATGCTGAGAGGCCTAAGTGCCCAAACAATTATTAAAGGGCCAGTATGCCCAAGAAATGTAATTTTTTGATCATTATTAATAATAAACACATCACTGGCTACTAGACGAACAAGGACTAGAGTTATAGGGGGCTATGATTCCACAAGAGAAGGGGCTTGAGGGGATAATTGTTTATTCCTATGTTAATTATCCTTTTTGCCTAAGGGAGGGGATCGATTACATGAGCTTCTTGGGGAAGCCCAAGAGGGTCTTGATTTCCCCACGAAAATACTTAAACCCATACCTGGTCTGATTGTGGGGTTGGTCATTGGTCATTGGTCAATGATCATTGGTCATTGGCTCATCCACTCCGTCACCTCTGAGTTGTCCCATTCTTTCCCTCACGCACTTCCATGCACTCACTTACCCATCCATTGATCCATCCTTTCCTTTGTCTTGGCCTGGTAAAGGGAAAGGAACTGATGAGAGCTAGCCACAGGATAGTTGGTTGTAATGGTCGCTAGTGTAATCCAACCATGACTTAGGGCATGCATGTCTAAGATGCATTAGCCTATGCCCTGTTCTGCTCACAACTGCAAGTCCTGAGAGTTCCAACATTGAGATTCTAGACCAGTTGTGTTGGAGGCCCTATTAAACAGGAGAAGGACTACCTAAAGGACTACATGGCAGAGAAGGGTGGAGATTCATTCTCTTGGGCAGTACAGGATGGGTAGAAGAGAGTTGGGTACTTGGATTTTTGTGGGTGTTGGGAAACCTGTGAGAGCTTGAGAGGTGACTGGTTTGGGAACCCAAGTACACTCTGGAATCGTCCTTGTGGATTCATATCCCTGGCTCGGGGGTGACACTGTTTTTGAGATTTGGAGTAGTGGTGTCTATGGTTGGGTGGAAAATCCTTGGTTTGCAGCCAGTTGGTGTCACCTTTTTATAAAGATAAGTCCTCTCTGTTGTGATATTATGATGCAGGAGCATTCACACGCCATCAAGCGAGACCGCGCGCACGGAGAAAGAACCTACAGCTGGACAACGCCAGCATGCACATTTTGAAATGCTTTGGAGATTGTCGCGCCGTCGTTTGGACGGGCATTCAAAGCCGAGCGCAGTTGTATCGTATTAAGTAGATATGAAAGCATTTATTAGAA
>JZKD02S1684775.1:126448-137323 GCA_000966675.3 Picea glauca | reverse complement strand
ATCCAAGCATCAATCACACATATGACACAAAATATACATGGTTCATCCTCTCTCTAGGGCTATGTCCACAGAACTGTGATTATGATATATTAAGATAAAGCTTATAGTTCTGATCTGCACTCTTAGTCAGTAGATCTTCTCTCTTCTTCTCTATGTCTCCCACCTTCCTATGCACCCAGCTGCAGGACTTGATCTTCCCACCCAATTGAAGATCTTACAATACCATAAGTCTCTCACTTTCAATAGTCCTCTCTCTCATGGTACAATAATCTCTCAACCAACAACAATCAATATCAATACCCAACACTAGTACGGACCCGACCTAGGTCCTCTCGACCTCTATTTATACATTATAGTCCCTCACTAACAGCCTTAGGTAGAAACTTAGGTGTCAAAACCCTAATTACCAAAAACCCTAGGTCAAATTGACCCACCTTTTCAGGGCTTCGCCAACCTTTCTTTCCTCCCTTCTCGCGCGGTGCTCCAAAGAATCCAATGTTGGATTTCTCTGCTTGCTGAGTTGTCTATGATTCTTTTATCTTGTTGATCTGTCATCCTTGATCTCTTCATTCAACGGCTTATTTTTCCGTACTTCGCTCCATCTTTTCTGCTCTTTTTCTTACTTCGACCCAGTGACAGTCACGGTGTCTCCCACGCAGTTCACGTTTGACCTTTTATTTCTCAATCTTTGCTTCCTTCGATAACCAAGGGCCAACAGGCCCCCAACACTCACATGTGACTCATCCCGAGGCACTTCAGTTCTGATTTTTCCATGTCACTTCGAATTTGGAATGCGGAGTGAAGCCTTTTCTTTCTGCTCCATGTCTCCTTCCCATCCTTATGCAGACTGTCTTTTCTATTTCTGGTACCTAGTTTCAACTGCACCTGGTACCTAGTCACTTTTATTCCTTGCTTTTACTAAGAGCTGCGAGGCAACTTGTTGTCATAGTACAACTTTAGTCGATTCCCATTTACTAATCCCTCTTTCCATTCTCCCTTCAATGTCTTCAGTTGCGCAACTCCTCCCTCTGTAACATAGGCGATCTCATATGGTCCAAGCCAATGCGTTCTGAACTTCCTTGGATGTTTTATAAATTTATTGTCATACACCAGTACTAAATCACCTTGCTTAAATACCTTCTTCTTGATGTGTNATCCAAGCATCAATCACACATATGACACAAAATATACATGGTTCATCCTCTCTCTAGGGCTATGTCCACAGAACTGTGATTATGATATATTAAGATAAAGCTTATAGTTCTGATCTGCACTCTTAGTCAGTAGATCTTCTCTCTTCTTCTCTATGTCTCCCACCTTCCTATGCACCCAGCTGCAGGACTTGATCTTCCCACCCAATTGAAGATCTTACAATACCATAAGTCTCTCACTTTCAATAGTCCTCTCTCTCATGGTACAATAATCTCTCAACCAACAACAATCAATATCAATACCCAACACTAGTACGGACCCGACCTAGGTCCTCTCGACCTCTATTTATACATTATAGTCCCTCACTAACAGCCTTAGGTCAAAACTTAGGTGTCAAAACCCTAATTACCAAAAACCCTATGTCAACTTGACCCACCTTTTCAGGGCTTCGCCAACCTGTCTTTCCTCCCTTCTCGTGCGGTGCTCCAAAGAATCCAATGTTGGATTTCTCTGCTTGTTGAGTTGTCTATGATTCTTTTATCTTGTTGATCTGTCATCCTTGATCTCTTCATTCAACGACTTGTTTTTCCATACTTCGCTCCATCTTTTCTGCTCTTTTTCTTACTTCGACCCAGTGACAGTCACGGTGTCTCCCACGCAGTTCACGTTTGACCTTTTATTCCTCAATATTTGCTTCCTTCGATAACCAAGGGCCAACAGGCCCCCAACACTCACCTGTGACTCATCCCGAGGCACTTCAGTTCTGATTTTTCCATGTCACTTCAACTTTGGAATACAGAGTGCAACCTTTGATTTTTGCTCCATGTCTCCTTCCCATCCTTGTGCAAACTGTATTTTTTGTGTCTGGTACCCAGTTTCAACTGCACCTGGTACCTAGTCACTTTTCTTCCTTGCTTTTACTGAGAGTTGTGAGGCAACTGGTTTTCATAGTACAACTTCAGTCGATTCCCATTTTCTAATCCCTCTTTCCATTCTCCCTTCAATGTCTTCAATTGCACAACTCTTCCTTCTGTAACATAGGCAATCTCATATGGTCCAAGCCAATGCGTTCTGAACTTCCCAGGATGTTTTATAAATTTATTGTCATACACCAGTACTAAATCACCTTGCTTAAATGCCTTCTTCTTGATGTGTCTGTCATGATAGGCCTTCTCTCTTTCCTTTTGTACCTGCTGATGGAATCCTGCCATAAATCTGTCTTCTTCTAGTTCAACCAGCTGGGCAAGCCTCTCACGAACATCGCTAGTATCATCCATGTATGTAAATGCAACAATTATTAAGCTCGGTACCAAGTACTTCATCGGGAAAACAACTTCAAGACCATAAACCAACTTGAAAGGGGTATGCATTGGTTCTATAAGCCCATAGTACTGTTGGTACTCTTAAATCCCAGTCATCCCTATTCACACTGTAAATCTTTGATTTCTCTTTCTTCGGCCCATCTAGTTAGGTATTTTGTCATAGTGATAATATACCTTGCTCTTGTGTGCTTCCCTGGTGGGTTTATAGGTCCCACGAAGTCAATGGCCCATTTTTCAAATGATTGTAGGGTCATTTGTAGTGCTAGTGGAATTTCATCTCTTTTGGATGGTTTTCCAAATCTCTGGCATACATCACAGGCTCTGGTATACTCTTTAGCATCTTTGTGTAAAGTAGGCCACCAAAGGCCAGCTCGCAGAACCTTCTGTGCAGTTGCTTTGCTTGTGTAATGTCCTCCTGCGATGTCTTCATGAGCTTCTGTGAGGATTAGTGGGTGCTTTGCCTCCATCACACATCTTCTTAGTATCTCATCAGGTCCCATCTTATATAGCTGACCAACTATTAGTGAAAAGTCTACAGCACGCACCACTAGTTGTTTCTTCTGGGAAATTGTATACTCACTTTGATCCATTCCTGTTGATAGGAATTGGACTATGTCAGTGAAGTGGTCATCCATATTCCTAATGGTGAGAAGTTGTGCATACGGTAGTGTATCCTCCAGACTGGTGGGTTTTTCTCCATGTTCCAACCTCAACAGGTGGCCAAGTCCCTTGTTCATTCTTCCTGGCTTAACTATGATCTCAAAATCATATTCTTGAAACAGGAGAAGCCATCTGCATATTCTACCCCCCAACACTGGCTTGTTGACCAGGTACTTTAGCACAGAGTGATTAGTAAACATTTTAAAGTGTCCTCCTAGTAAGTAATGGTGCAATTTTTGCAACGCGTACACCATGGCTAATCATTCTCTCTCTGTAGTAGTGTAATTGATTTCAGATGTAGATAGATTTTTGCTGGAAAATACTAATGGATGATCAATGTCCCCTTCTCCAGGTTGTGCTAGTATTTCTCCTAATGAAATGGAAGATGCATCAACATGCACATCAAATTCCTTGCTCCAATATGGAAATACCAGAATAGGCGCAGTCACCATCTTTTGTTTCAGTGTGTCGAAGCTTTGTTTGCATTCTTCTGTCCAACCAAATTGACAATATTTCTTTAATAATTTCTCCATTGGCGCAGTAATCTGAGCATATCCTTTGATAAATTTCCTGTAATAGCCAGTATGTCCTAGCACAGTGCGCAGTTGTTTGCCGAAGGTAGGAGGTGGAAAATCAATTATAATTTCAATTTTGGATGGGTCCACCAACAATCCTTTCTTGCATACAATATGACCTAATAATACTCCAAATGGTGAGAAGAAGATGCACTTCTTTAGATTCAAAGCAATTTCACATTGCCTGCATTTATCCAACATTAGCCTTAGACATTCAACATGATTTTTCAACAAACTAAAAACAGTCCAGTCATCAAAATAGGCTTCTAAGAACTTATGCAAAAATTCTTTGAACGCTTCGACCACCACCCTAGAAAATATGGTTGGGGAATTCTTTAGTCCAAATGGCATCACTTTGTATTGGTAGGATCCCCATTCTGTGGAAAATGTGGTCTTTTGGTGGTCCTCCTTGGCAATCTGGATCTGATGGTATCCTGAAAACCCGTCTGTAAAAGAATATACCTCTTGGCCTCCCACATTGTCTAATACTTCATCTGTGAATGGTGTAGGGAAGGGGTCATGCAAACATGCATCGTTCAGCTTTCTAAGGTCCACACATATTCTAATCTCGCTTGTCTTCTTGTCTTGTAATGCCATAGGATTGATCCACTCCGGCTCTTCGACAGGTTCAATAATCCCTACTTCCATCATTTTCTCGAGCTCAATCTTCACTTTTTCCTTATATTTCAGGTTCAATTTTTAGGGTCTTTTCTTGACAAGATTCGCATCTGGTTTCAAAGGTATTCTCATTTATCCCATAGGTCCTTTGATACCCTTCATATCAGTGAACATGGTCAGAATCAAGTCCTGTTACTCGTGCAATAATTCTATAATTTTGTCAATGGTAGCAGCATCCCAGTTATCTCCGACATTAGCAAGCTTCGGTGTCTCCTATGTCCCAATATTAACTTTCTTTATCTTGATCGGTTGTCCAATGAATGACAGTTCAACTCCTGGTCCTTCCACATTCTTGTGGCCTTCTATCTCAGCAATGTTTACCTTCCTCGTATCATCATCTTCGTTGGCATTAATGTTGTAACATCCTTGTAATTTTTGGAATGGCGTAGTCCATTCATCCTCTTCTTGCTCCATCGGGAGGCTGAATGACTCTTTAAATACTTTCTGCCTCACAATATTTAATGATTGATCTACTGAGGGAAATTCACTTTCAAACAAAAAGGTGTTTACAAAATTCTGAAGCATACCTTCCCAATCTGTGATGATAAGGAGCAGCTCTGCTTGAAGGTACCAGTTAATAGGGGTAATGTCCAATGTGTTAATGAATCTGTGTACCCATTGTTCTCAATGAATTTCACTCTAGACCTCTTCACAACTTCGTACATGGTCCTTTGGGCAACTTCGACATGTGTACCTCACTTCGCAGCTTCCTACTTGTGCTGAAAATTGCACTGTCATCAAGGTTCGACATTGTGTCTAGTCTGTGATATTACTTTTATGTGTCCCCCACCATCTTGTTGGTGTAGCTTTCAGAGCCTCTTTTATAGCCAACAACCTCTATTATGCTGGTATAATTGTTTCAAAGTCCATCAAGAAGGACTCTAAAGGATTCAGACCATCAAAGGTAGGTAAGTTACTTGTTGTGTACCAATCCAATGGACTTCTCTGGTCAGTTGAGCACATCTCCTTGTGGATACTTCATACATCTGTTTCTTACAGTTCTCCAGCGCTTCTTCAGAATCTGATGAACACGCACTGTCACTTCGTCAGCTTAGATTCCCATCAATAGTAGGGTTGATATAATCCTGTTTTCTGGTTGTTAATTTATAAATGCTTTCCAACTCATATGCATAGTCTTCTTCTCTAATGGGCTCTGTATACCATAAACCTTCATCTGTATTTAAGGGTGAAATGACCCTAAGGCCATCTCCTTCAAATTTCATGTGTCTTTTCTTTAAATCGACCACAGTAGAATTGTTGAAGGCCCAATCAATTCCTATTAATGCAAGGTAAGGGCAGCTATCATCAACAATTTAAATTACCTCAAAGTCTGCAAAGTTTCTAACTCCATGGATGTCCACAGGGACATGCTCCAATCATCCAAATGGGTTGACAGCTTGCTAATTATCCATGTGAATCCTGATAGGGGATTATATCAGCTAGAGAGTTTTACTGCGGAGTATTTCCTTCTTGGTGTACTTCGCCTTGAATATTGTATATGTCTCTCGACCTCTCATGCATGAGATCGTAAGCTCTACAATATCGATCATCATGCCCTACTGATTTATAGAATGTGCAGTACAAGTTTGTGGGTGTCTGAACATACTTTTTCATGTAATAGCACTCACCTGGGCGATGCCTATTTCTGTACACATCACACCAGGGCAGGTTAACTTGCTTCAACGGGCTCGGCGCTCCTAAGGCTAAATACTCATGGAATAAGGGACAGTGTTACTTATCATGACCTTCTGATCTACATCTCACACACCAGACATATTCCCTTTTGTCCTTCCCCTTGTCCTTCTTCATATCCTTGACCTGCAAAGACAAACTAGTCAGTTGGCTCAAGATCTGGCTCATGCCTTAGCTAGATTCTCCCATAGGTGTTGATTCAAGCTTCATTGTGATTTCCAAAGGTTCTGCCTACGATGTAATCTTCTATTGAATCAGAGGGACTCTGATGTGTGGTAACAATGCAGCGATGAACCATTCTTTGTTCTCTTCTTTGGGGATCAGAAAAGTTAATTGGCCTATTAGGGTGTTGAATCTCTGGTCGAAGTCCTAAACATTTTCTGCTACCTTTTTTTTGATCTCTTTTAGCTTTATAATACATTGTGAATTTGACTTAGGTTTCTTAAACTATGCAATCAACTCATTCTTGATCTCTTTCAGTGGCTTAGGCTGCACCAGTCCTTGGACAAGTTTCATGTACCAGCTCATTGTGTGGTCTTGTAGCGTAGTGTTGAACTGGGTTCTCTTGATGGCTTCGTCGGTGATACTTTTAATATTCCATACAACTTCACATAGAAACCAATGTTGATCTAGATCTTCAGATCCATCTCCTCTAAAGATAGGGAGCCTCATTTCATCTTTCATAGAGTTGACTAGGCTTCTTGTCTGAGTAGATGCTAAGCTACCAATAACAGTGCTCTGAGGATTTTGGTGGTTCTGACTATTCTGACTGCTAAGTACTGTTGAGACAATAGGAAGATTAATGTTACTTACTTCAGTAGTATGCGCAGTTCCTGAGGTTTCTGACTCGATTTGGCGAATTTCTTCAGTTTCCCCTTCTTCTGTTGTGGTGGGCTCTGAATGTTCTTCGTCAATTAGATCTACCTCTTCTTCGTAGTTTTTCTTAAACAAGTTCTCAAGGTGAACCCCTTAGAATACTTTCCCACTGCGTGTATGTCCTGCTTCTGTGTCACTGTCATTGTTCGAGATCTTGAACATTAGCCTTTTCAGGTCTGATCAATCTATTATATCTTCAAGATGTGGTTTTCATGCAAGAGCATATTGATTCTCAGCTTCATAAAGTGCAAAAAGTTTCCTCTAGGTCCTTTGAAAAAGTATCTCTCGGCTTTGCTATATGATTATGTTCTTTCATCAACAAAATCGGTGATATAACCTCCAATGGTACTATCAAACCAATGATCTATTGCTCTGGATACAACATTGTCAACTCTCTTGACCTTATGGATTAGTGTCGGTGTCCAAACCACAATAGGTCTAGATCTAATCTTGAACTGGGTATCGACTAACCTATCCAACCATTCAAACAACTCCTGGTGGATTCCCCCAAAGAATATCTCATGAATGTCAGTGAAAATGTATCTTTGTAGCCAATCTTCAGTACTCAGTTTAGGGTTCTTGTTCTAGGCTTCAGCAAAGTCCTTCTCTCGATCCTCTATTCAGTTTTGAATCTCGGTCTTTGATGGGAACCACCTTGACATTCCCTTAAAACTATTCCTGTCCCGACAACAGAACCATTTGTTGGCACAGGGGCAGACCCAGGGTTCTCTCCAAGAGTGCACCAACAAGCCCTAGCTACTTTCCCTTTCGACAACACCTGCGAAGCAGATGTAGTCTCACCTGAAGCAGCTAAGAGGGAGGTTGTAGGACAAAGATGTCTACAACTAGGGGAATGTCAAGTGGAACTAATACAACAATAATGCAACATTCATATATATCTTATTAGCTAGATCTACTTTGCATAGCTATACATCTGATCTAACACAATAATGCAAATAATAGTATAACAATGATAGAGATCCAGGCATAAATCGCACATACGACACAAAATATATGTGGTTCACCCTCTCTCTAGGGATACATCCACAAAACTATGATTATGATATATTAAGATAAAGCTTACAGTTCTCATTTGCGCTCTTAGTCAGTAGGTATTCTCTCTGTCTCCCACCTTCCTGCGCACCCAGTTGCAAGACTTTATCTTCGTACCCAGCTGGAGATATTACAATACCGGAAGGATCTCACTCTCAACACTCTTGTCTCTCATAGTACAATAATCTCTCAACCAACAACAATCAATATCAATACCCAACACTGGTACTGACCCGACCTAGGTCCTCTCGACCTATATTTATACATTATAGTCCCTCACTAACAGCCTTAGGTCAAAACCTAGGTGTCAAAACCCTAGGTGTCTAAAACCCTAGTTCAACTTGACCCACCTTTTCAGGGCTTCGCCACCTTTTCTTTCTTCCCTTCTCGCACGATGCTCCAAAGAATCCAATGGTTGCTTTCTTTGCTTGCTGAGTTGTCTATGATTCTTTTCTCTTGTTTATATGTCATCCCTGATCTCCTCATTCAACAACTTGTTTTTCTATACTTCGCTCCATCTTTTCTTCTCTTTTTCCTACTTCGACCCAGTGACAGTCATTGTGTCTCCTGCACAGTTCATGTTTGACCTTTTCTTCCTCGATCTTCGTTTCCTTCCATAACCAAGGGCCAATAGGCCCCCAACACTCACCTGTGACTTGTCCCGAGGCACTTCAGTTCTGATTTTTCCATGTCACTTCGAATTTGGAATGCGGAGTGAATCCTTTTCTTTCTACTCCATGTCTCCTTCCCATCCTTGTGCAGACTGTCTTTTCTATTTCTGGTACCTAGTTTCAACTGCACCTGGTACCTAGTCACTTTTATTCCTTGCTTTTACTAAGAGCTGCGAGGCAACTTGTTGTCATAGTACAACTTTAGTCGATTCCCATTTACTAATCCCTCTTTCCATTCTCCCTTCAATGTCTTCAGTTGCGCAACTCCTCCCTCTGTAACATAGGCGATCTCATATGGTCCAAGCCAATGCGTTCTGAACTTCCTTGGATGTTTTATAAATTTATTGTCATACACCAGTACTAAATCACCTTGCTTAAATACCTTCTTCTTGATGTGTATATCATGATAGGCCTTCTCTCTTTCCTTTTGTACCTGTTGATGGAATCCTGCCATAAATCTGTCTTCTTCTAGTTCAACCAGCTAGGCAAACCTCTCACAAAAAATGCCAATATCATCCATGTCTGTAAATGAAACAATTCTTAATCTCGGTACCAAGTACTCCATCAGGATAACAACTTCAAGACCATAAACCAACTTGAAAGGGGTATGGATTGTTAATTTATTGCAAGTGATTCTATAAGCCCAGAGTACTGTTGGTACTCTTAAATCCTAGTCATCCTTGTTCACACTACAAATCTTTTTCAATGTTGTCTCCAAGATTTTGTTGAATGCTTCAACCGTTCTGTTTTCTTGTGGATGGTAAGGTGTACTCTTGTGATGGTGGACTGCAAATTATTCATTCAGGGATTCAACGATCTTGTTGATGAAATGAGTGACTTGATTTCTCATAAGGGTCTTAGGGCATCCAAACCTCATTATTATGTCATCAAATATAAAATGTGTGGTTGTAGTTGCACTACAATCCTTGACTGCTCTTGCTTCAGCCCATCTAGTCAAGTATTATGTCGCAGTGATAATATACCTTGCTCATGTGCGCTTCCCTGGTGGTTTTATAGGTCCCATGAAGTCAATGGCCCATTTTTCAAATGCTTGTAGGTTCATCTGCGGTGCTAGTGGCATTTTGTCTCTTCTGGATGGTTTTCCAACTCTTTGGCATACATCACAGGCTCTGGTATACTCTTTAGCATATTTGTGTAAAGTAGGCCACCAAAGGCCAGTTCATAGAACCTTCTACGCAGTTGCTTTGCCTGCGTAATGTCCTCCTGTGATGCCTTCATGAGCTTCTGTGAGGATCAGTGGGTGCTCTGCCTCCATCACACATATTCTTAGTATCTCATCAGGTCCCATCTTATATAGCTGACCAACTATTAGTGAAAAGTCTACAGCACGCACCACTAGTTGTTTCTTCTGGGAAATTGTATACTCACTTGGAGCCATTCCTGTTGATAGGAATTGGACTATGTCAGTGAATTGGACATCCATCTTCTTAATGGAAAGAAGATGTGCATACGGTAGTGTATCCTCCAGACTGGTGGGTTCTTCGCCATGTTCCAACCTCAATAGGTGGCCAGGTCCCTTGTTCATTCTTCCTGGCTTAACTATGATCTCAAAATCATATTCTTGAAACAGGAGAAGCCATTTGCATATTTTCCCCCCCAACACTGGCTTGTTGACCAGGTACTTCAGCGCAGAGTGATCAGTAAACATTTTAAAGTGTCCTCCTAGTAAGTAATGGTAAAATTTTTGTTGTGCGTACACCATGGCTAATCCTTGTCTCTTTGTAGTAGTGTAATTCATTTCAGCTGTAGATAAATTTCTGCTGGCAAATGCTAATGGATGATCAATGTCCCCTTCTTCAGGTTGTGCTAGTACTGCTCCTAATGAAATGGAAGACGCATCAACATGCACATGAAATTCCTTTCTCCAATATGGAAAGACCAGAATAGGCTCAGTCACCATCTTTTGTTTCAGTGTGTCGAAGCTCTGTTGGCATTCTTTTGTCCAACCAAACTGATAATCTTTCTTTAATAACTTATCCATTGGCACAATAATCTGAGCATATCCTTTGATAAATTTCTTGTAATAGCCAGTATGTCCTAGCGTAGTTGTTTGACAGAGATAGGAGGTGGAAAATCAACTATAATTTCAATTTTGGATGGGTCCACCAACAATCCTTGCTTGCATACAATATGACCTAATAATACTCCAAATGGTGAGAAGAAGATGCACTTCTT
>JZKD02S1684775.1:116438-126438 GCA_000966675.3 Picea glauca | reverse complement strand
ATTCTTCAAATACCTTCAAGTCTCACCTCTACAAACAACAAGTTTAGTTCAGATCTTCTAGAACGTGGTTTTTTTCCTTTGTGGAGTCACCAAATGGGAATAAGACAAGAGAAATGCCTTCATCAAATTATTGTAGCCAACCACTCTCATACCATTATGATCCATAAATGGTAGGTCTATGACATCTTATCTATCTTACCAAGACATATCTTCATTGAAAAATAATAAATGTAAAAGTATTTGTAATTACTTTTGACCTGAGATCAATCTTCTCCATTGTGAATTCATTACCATGAAGAAATAGCTTTGTGAAAATACGGTTTCACTTCTCGGCTTAATTGGTTGTGGTTCCAAGGCCAATTCCCAACAACATTGTAGGAAAAATACATTCTACATCAAATTTTCAAACCCAACAATTGATAATCACCCATTTTCCCATTCATTACATTTAGTCAAAGAAATAAAAAATATGCATGGTGCTTTGTTCTTACCATATCCATTGTCATTTAAATCATATCGTTGCTAACTACGGTTTCTCATAGGGGAGTGGGGGAAGTTATGGCATCATATCCACCAATGGCATCTTCATATGACAGGGGCCCAAATCATTTGGTAGAAGTGGGGCTTGTTGCAGAGATGGAGGTGACTAGGGGTTGTTCCCCTACTACATGATGCTCTGACAACTCTTTAGATAAGATGATCGATTGATCATCACTCTGAAGGTATTTATTTTCTACAACATCGATCAATAATTTATTTACTTATACCTTTCAACCAAGTTATTGAAAATCATATCCATGGGATCATTTGATAGGATTGCACAGTGTCATCAAGTTTCTTCCTTCTTTCCATGCAATGTTGAAGAAAAAAATCCTCGTCATAGAATTATTCAAGAGCCTACTCACAATCTCAAAATCCTGCAAATTTCTTTTATGAAACTTGAAATTGAAGACACAACNTTTTATTTAGAACTATGAATATGATGATGGACTACTAACTAACAACACGTGCACATGCAATTGAAGGTACAAACAATCATGTACCTGTCAAATATTTCTTCATCAAGTGAAAAAATCTTAGGACAAACAGAGGCCAAAAATGCGATTGCATCTAGTAGATATGATAAGAAAATAAGGACTAGACTTGAATAAGTCGGAATAAAATTTTGTAGATGCATGAAATTTTTTCTTGCCGAAGGAGGATCATGCTATTACGATGGTGAGAGCATAGGAGACATAGATGTTCCACTCAGGTATAATAATTTGGTGAAGAAATGGGCACCTAAGGAACTACCTCCTATAGATGTTGACTTCGTTGTCAACAATAGGACATATCACATTGCACCATCCTCCCTGCATGTCTTGGGGCTATTTTCCATGGATGGAATAATTGTAAAATACAATACAGTAACTGAATTGATGGACTATGTTAGATCGTGTTACAATTTTTTGGCCCTTTTTTATGGAAGGAAGCGAAGATCGAGGAAGAAAAGGTCAAACGTGAACTGCACAGGAGACACAGTGACTGTCACTGGGTCGAAGTAAGAAAAAAAGAAGAAAATATGGAGCGAAGTACGAAAAAGCAAGACGTTGAATGAGGAGATTAGGGATGACAGATTAGCAAGAGAAAAGAATTGTAGACAACTCAACAAGTAGAGAAAGCCACCATTGGATGCTTTGGAGCACCACGCGAGAAGGGAGGAAAGATAGGTTGGCAAAGCGTTCAAAAGGTGGGTCAAGTTGAACTACGATTTTAGATACCTAGGGTTTTGGGTAATTAGGGTTTTTACACCTAGGTTTCTACCTAAGGCTTTCAGTAAGGGACCATAATGTATAAATAAAGGTCGAGAGGACCTAGGTCAGGTTGGTACTAGTGTTGGGTATTGATATTGATTATTGTTGGTTGAGATATTATTTTACTGTGAGAGAGAGGAGTGCTGAGAGTGAGAGCCTTCTGGTATTGTAAGATCTTCAGCTGGGTGCGAAGATCAAGTCCTGCAGCTGGGTGCACAGGAAGGTGGGAGACAGAGAAAAATATAGAAGACCTGCTGACTAAGAGAGCAGCTCATAACTGTAAGCTTTATCTTAATATATCATAAGCACAGTTCGAAGACGTAGCCCTAGAGAGAGGGTGAACCACGTAAATTTTGTGTCGTATGTGTGATTAATGCCTAGATTTCTGTCATTGTTATAATGTTATTTACATTATTGTGTTAGATCAGATGTATAGATGTGCAGAGTAGATCTATTTGATAAGAGATATATGAATGATGCATTATTGTTGTATTAGTTCCACTTGATATTCCCCTAGTTGTAGACATCTTTGTCCTGCAACCCCCCTCTTAGCTGCTTCGGGTGAGACTACATCTGCTTCGTAGGTGTTGTCAAAAGGGCCAATAGCTAGGGCTTGTTGGTGCGCTCTTGGAGTGAACCCTAGGTCAGCCCCTATGCCAACAAATGGTTTCATTGTTGGGACATGAATCTTTTTAAGGGACTGTCAAGGTGGTTCCCATCAAAGACCGAGATTCAAAAGTGGATAGAGGAACGAGAGAGGGACTTCGCTGAAGCTAAGAACAAGAACCCTAAACTGAGTACTGAATATTGGCTACAAAGATACATTTTCACCGACATTCATGAGATCTTCTTTAGGGGAATCCACTAGGATTTGTTTGAATGGTTGGCTAGGTTAGCCGATACCTAGTTCGAGATTAGATCTAGACCTCCTGTGGTTTGGATGCCGACATTGATCCAAAAGGTCAAGAGAGTTGACAACAATGTATCCAAAGCAATAGATCANCCGAGGAAGGTAAACATTGCTGAGACAGAAGGCCACAAGAATGTGGAAGGACCAGGAGTTGAACTACCATTCATTGGAAAACCGATCAAGATAAATAAAGTTAATATTGGGACAGAGGAGACACCGAAGCTTGCCAATGTCGGAGATTACTGGGATGTTGCTACCATTGACAAAATTACAGAATTACTACATGAGTATCAGGACTTGTTTCCAACCAAGTTCATTGATATGAAGGGTATCAAAGGACCTATGGGAGAAATGAGAATACCTTTGAAACCATATGTGAATCCAGTCAAGAAAAGACCCTACAGATTGAAATCAAAATATAAGGAAAAAGTGAAGATTGAGCTCGACAGAATGTTGGAAGCAGGGATTATTGAACCTATCGAAGAGTCGGAGTGGATCAACCCTATGGTAGTACAATACAAGAAGACATGCGAGATAAGAATATGTGTGGACCTTAGAAATCTGAATGATGCCTATTTGCATGACCCCTTCCCTACACAATTCACATATGAAGTATTAGACAATGTGGGAGGCTAGGAGGTATATTCTTTTACAGATGGGTTTTCAGGATACCATCAGATCCGGATTGCCAAGGAGGACCACCACAAGACCACATTTTCCACAAAATGGGGATCCTACCAATACAAAGTGATGCCATTTGGACTGAAGAATGCCCCAACCTTCTTTTCTAGGTTGGTGGTCGAAGCGTTCAAAGAATTTTTGCATAAGTTTTTAGAAGCCTATTTTGATGTCTGGACTATTTTTAGTTTGTTGAAAAATCATGTTGAATGTCTAAGGCTAATGTTGGATAAATGCAGGCAATGTGAAATTGCTTTGAATCTGAAGAAGTGCATCTTCTTCTCACCATTTGGAGTATTATTAGGTCATATTGTATGCAAGCAAGGATTGTTGGTGGACCCATCCAAAATTGAAATTATAGTNTTTTATTTAGAACTATGAATATGATGATGGACTACTAACTAACAACACGTGCACATGCAATTGAAGGTACAAACAATCATGTACCTGTCAAATATTTCTTCATCAAGTGAAAAAATCTTAGGACAAACAGAGGCCAAAAATGCGATTGCATCTAGTAGATATGATAAGAAAATAAGGACTAGACTTGAATAAGTCGGAATAAAATTTTGTAGATGCATGAAATTTTTTCTTGCCGAAGGAGGATCATGCTATTACGATGGTGAGAGCATAGGAGACATAGATGTTCCACTCAGGTATAATAATTTGGTGAAGAAATGGGCACCTAAGGAACTACCTCCTATAGATGTTGACTTCGTTGTCAACAATAGGACATATCACATTGCACCATCCTCCCTGCATGTCTTGGGGCTATTTTCCATGGATGGAATAATTGTAAAATACAATACAGTAACTGAATTGATGGACTATGTTAGATCGTGTTACAATTTTTTGGCCCTTTTTTATGGAAGGAAGCGAAGATCGAGGAAGAAAAGGTCAAACGTGAACTGCACAGGAGACACAGTGACTGTCACTGGGTCGAAGTAAGAAAAAAAGAAGAAAATATGGAGCGAAGTACGAAAAAGCAAGACGTTGAATGAGGAGATTAGGGATGACAGATTAGCAAGAGAAAAGAATTGTAGACAACTCAACAAGTAGAGAAAGCCACCATTGGATGCTTTGGAGCACCACGCGAGAAGGGAGGAAAGATAGGTTGGCAAAGCGTTCAAAAGGTGGGTCAAGTTGAACTACGATTTTAGATACCTAGGGTTTTGGGTAATTAGGGTTTTTACACCTAGGTTTCTACCTAAGGCTTTCAGTAAGGGACCATAATGTATAAATAAAGGTCGAGAGGACCTAGGTCAGGTTGGTACTAGTGTTGGGTATTGATATTGATTATTGTTGGTTGAGATATTATTTTACTGTGAGAGAGAGGAGTGCTGAGAGTGAGAGCCTTCTGGTATTGTAAGATCTTCAGCTGGGTGCGAAGATCAAGTCCTGCAGCTGGGTGCACAGGAAGGTGGGAGACAGAGAAAAATATAGAAGACCTGCTGACTAAGAGAGCAGCTCATAACTGTAAGCTTTATCTTAATATATCATAAGCACAGTTCGAAGACGTAGCCCTAGAGAGAGGGTGAACCACGTAAATTTTGTGTCGTATGTGTGATTAATGCCTAGATTTCTGTCATTGTTATAATGTTATTTACATTATTGTGTTAGATCAGATGTATAGATGTGCAGAGTAGATCTAGTTGATAAGAGATATATGAATGATGCATTATTGTTGTATTAGTTCCACTTGATATTCCCCTAGTTGTATACATCTTTGTCCTGCAACCCCCCTCTTAGCTGCTTTGGGTGAGACTACATCTGCTTCGCAAGTGTTGTCAAAAGGGCCAATAGCCAGGGCTTGTTGGTGCGCTCTTGGAGTGAACCCTAGGTCAGCCCCTATGCCAACAAATGGTTTCGTTGTTGGGACATGAATCTTTTTAAGGGAATGTCAAGGTGGTTCCCATCAAAGACCGAGATTCAAAAGTGGATAGAGGAACGAGAGAGGGACTTCACTGAAGCTAAGAACAAGAACCCTAAACTAAGTACTGAATATTGGCTACAAAGATACATTTTCACCGACATTCATGAGATCTTCTTTAGGGGAATCCACTAGGATTTGTTTGAATGGTTGGCTAGGTTAGCCGATACCTAGTTCAAGATTAGATCTAGACCTCCTGTGGTTTGGATGCCGACATTGATCCAAAAGGTCAAGAGAGTTGACAACAATGTATCCAAAGAAGTAGTTCATTGGTTTGATAGTACCATTGGAGGGTATATCACCGAGTTTTCTATTGACAAAAAAAAATCGTATAGCCAAGCTGAGAGATACTTTTTCAAAGGACCTAGAGGAAAATGTTTTCACTTTCTGAAGCTGGGAATCAAGATTCTCTTGCATGAAAACCACATATTGAAGATACAGTAGATTGGTCAGACCTAAAAAGGCTAATGTTCAAGATCTCAGACAACGACAGTGACACAGAAATAGGACATACGTGCAGTGGGAAAGTATTCCGAGGGGTTCACCTTGAGAACTTGTTTAAGAAAAAATACGGAGAAGAGGGTTTCTACAGTGGAGAAGAGGTAGATCTAACCGACGAAGAACATTCAGAGCCCACTAGAACAGAAGAAGGGGAAGCTGAAGAACTTCACCAAAGTGAGCCAGAAACCTCAGGAACTGCGCATACTACTGAAGTAAGTAACATTAATCTTCCTGTCATATCAATAGTACTTAGAAGTTAGAATAGTCAGAACCACCAGATTCCTCAGAGCACTGTTACTGGTAGCTTAGCATCTACTCAGACAAGAAGCTTAGTCATCTCTATGGCATATGAAATGAGGCTCCCTATATTTAGAGGAGATGGATCTGAATATCCAGATCAACATTGGTTTTTGTGTGAAGCCATATGGAATATTAAAAGTATCACCGATGAAGCCATAAAGTGAACCCAGTTCAACACTACGCTACGGGACCACACACTGAGTTGGTACATGAAACTTGTCCAAGGACTGGCGCAGCGTAAGCCACTAAACAAGATCAAGAATGTGTTGATTGCAGAGTTTAAGAAACCTAATTCAGAGTCACAATGTATTACAGAGCCAAAAGAGATCAAACAAAAGGTAGCAGAACATGTTTGGGAGTTCGACCAGAGATTCAAGACCCTAACAGGCCGATTAACTTTTCAGATCCCCAATGAACAGAACAAAGAATGGTTCAACGCTGCGTTGTTACCACACATTAGATTTCCTCTGATGCAGTAGAAGATTTCATCGCAGGCATAAGATTTGGAAATCGCCATGAATCTTGAATCAACACCTATGGGAGAATCTAGCCCAAGCATGAACCAGATCTTGAACCAGCTAACTAGCTTGTCTCAATAGGTCGAGGCTATGAAGAAGGACAAGGGGAAGGACAAAAGAGAAGATGTCTGGTGTGTGAGATGCATATCAAAAGTTCATGATAAGGAACATTGTCCCTTATTCCATGATTATTTGGCCTCAGGAGCGTCGAGCCCCTTGAAGCACATTAACCTTCCCTGGTGTGATGTGTGCAGAAATAGGCATCACCCAGGTGAGTGATATTACATGTAGAAGTATGTTTAGAATCCCAAAAAATTGTACTGCACATTCTGTAAATCAGTAGGGCATGATGATCGATATTGTAGAGCTTACGATCTCATGCATGAGAGGTTGAGAGACATATACAAGATTCAAGGCGAAGTACAACAACAAGGAAATACTCCACAGTACAACTCTCCAGGGAGAGGAAACTTCACAACTCGTGGTGGATATAGAGGACGAGGATAAGGAGGAGGTATGGGTCGAGGCTAAGGACAAATAATCTGTTATAACTGCGCACAACCAAGACACTTAGCAAGGGATTGTTAGAATCCTTGCACAACCTGTATTTATTGTAACTCTTTTGAGCATGTCATAGAATAATTCCCTGTGCTACCGGCTAAGATTCAGAAAAGACGAGGACCCCAGTAGAACCTACAAGTACAACTGATATATGCTGAACCTCGTAGAACTGAACCTAGAGTCGTTGTCATTACTCGAGGAGGTGTTGCTACATGAGAGGATAGAACAACCCAAAGAAAGATTGCAAAAGAGTCAGGTATCATGAAAGCTGAGGAGAAGACTCAGGCTTTTGATGCAAAGAAAGAAAGACAAATCTTTGAGGAAGCAAGACAGGAGTTCAAGAGGAACCAAGGATCCTCATCGAGAACACAACCAGAAGTAAAAGAGTACGGAATGCCTCGATAATTTGATCAATCGACTGCGCATAAAGAAAGAAAAGAGGAAAGTACGTTGATTGGTTTTTTGTACATTTGTCTTAAATTAATTCAGGATGAGAAAGTTGTACAAGAGTTACAGAACCTATTCAGGCAGTATGAGCTAGGAAAGCTAGAACCCTTGCTGAATAGGGAAGTACACAAGATTGGTAAGAAGAGAAGAACAAACAAAGAATTACATTTGAATGCTCAAATAGGAGAGTATGATATATACTATGTGGTCCTCGACTTAGGGTTGAAGGTCAACATCATGACGAAACAAACTTGGGCATTGATGGGAAAACCCAAGCTGATATACTCCCCTATCAGGCTTCACATGGCTAATCAACAAGATGTCATCCCACTTGGATGATTGGAGCATGTCCCCATGGACATCAATGGAGTTATAACCTTTGCAAACTTTGAGGTAATTGAAATTGTTGATGATGGTTGCCCTTACCCTGTATTACTAGGAATTGATTGGGCCTTCAACAATTCTACTATGGTCGATTTAAAGAAAATGCACATGAAATTTGAAGGAGATGGCCTTAGGTTCATTGCACCCTTAGATCCAGATGAAGGTTCATTGTATACAGAGCCCATCAGAGAAGAAGACTATGCATATGAGCTGGAAAACATCTATAAATTAACAACCAGACAACAGGATTATATCAACCCTACTGTTGATGGGAATCTAAGCTGACGAAGTGAAAATGTGTGTTCATCATATTCAGAAGAAGCACTGGAGAACTGGTAGAACCAGATGTATGAAGTATCCACAAGGAGATGTGCTCGACTGACCAGAGAAGTCCACTATATTGGTACAACAACAAGTAACTTACCTACCTTTGATGGTCTGAATCCTTTAGAATCCTTCTTGATGGACTTTGAAACAATTGTACCAACACAACAGAGGCTGTTGGCTATGGACGAGGCTCTGAAAGATACACCAACAAGATGGTGGGGGACACATAAAAGTAATATCACAGACTGGACACAATGTCGAACTTTGATGGCAGTGCGGTTTTCAACACAAGTAGGAAGCTACGAAGTGAGGTACACAAGTTGAAGCTTACCAAAGGACCATGTATGAAGCTGTGAAGAGGCCTGGAGTGACATTCCTTGAGAAAAATGAGTACATAGATTCATTAACATGCTGGACATGACCCCTATTAACCGGTACCTTCAAGCAGAGTTGCGCCTTATCACAACAGATTGGGAAGGTATGCTTCAAAATTTTGTAACCACCTTTTTGTTTGAAAGTAAATTTCCCTCAGTAGATCAAGCATTAAATATTTTGAGGCAGAAAGTATTTAAAGAGTCATCCAGCCTCCCGATGGAGAAAGAAGAGGATGAATGGACTACACCATTCTAGAAATTACAAGGATGTTACAACATTAATGCCGATGAAGATGATGATCCGAGGAAGGTAAACATTGCTGAGACAGAAGGCCACAAGAATGTGGAAGGACCAGGAGTTGAACTACCATTCATTGGAAAACCGATCAAGATAATTAAAGTTAATATTGGGACAGAGGAGACACCGAAGCTTGCCAATGTCGGAGATTACTGGGATGTTGCTACCATTGACAAAATTACAGAATTACTACACGAGTATCAGGACTTGTTTCCAACCAAGTTCATCGATATGAAGGGTATCAAAGGACATATGGGAGAAATGAGAATACCTTTGAAACCATATGTGAATCCAGTCAATAAAAGACCCTACAGATTGAAATCGAAATATAAGGAAAAAGTGAAGATTGAGCTCGACAGAATGCTGGAAGCAGAGATTATTGAACCTATCGAAGAGTTGGAGTGGATCAACCCTATGGTAGTACAATACAAGAAGACACGCGAGATAAGAATATGTGTGGACCTTAGAAATCTAAATGATGCCTATTTGCATGACCCCTTCCCTACACCATTCACATATGAAGTATTAGACAATGTGGGAGGCTAGGAGGTATATTCTTTTACAGATGGGTTTTCAGGATACCATCAGATCCGGATTGCCAAGGAGGACCACCACAAGACCACATTTTCCACAAAATGGGGATCCTACCAATACAAAGTGATGCCATTTGGACTGAAGAATGCCCCAACCTTCTTTTCTAGGTTGGTGGTCGAAGCGTTCAAAGAATTTTTGCATAAGTTTTTAGAAGCCTATTTTGATGTCTGGACTATTGTTAGTTTGTTAAAAAATCATGTTGAATGTCTAAGGCTAATGTTGGATAAATGCAGGCAATGTCAAATTGCTTTGAATCTGAAGAAGTGCATATTCTTCTCACCATTTGGAGTATTATTAGGTCATATTGTATGCAAGCAAGGATTGTTGGTGGACCCATCCAAAATTGAAATTATAGTTGATTTTCCACCTCCTATCTCTGTCAAAC
>JZKD02S1684775.1:0-19262 GCA_000966675.3 Picea glauca | reverse complement strand
CATTTTTAGTTTCACTCTCACATGTTTCACTAATCTTGCAGAGTTAGAGATGAATGGTAGCCATTAATTGAGGTTTAAACCCTAAGAGTAGAAGGACCAATAAAAAGTAGTAGCAGGTCATTTTGAATATTTATAAGAGTCTGATCCAGGTGGATATCAATGGCCACCCACCTATTCCAACTAGCTCATCTTGGCAGTTTTTTTCAGTTTGGCAAATTTTTCCTAGTTTTCTGGTCCTGAACTTTCAGGGTTGTTTTTAGGTCTCACCATAGTAAAACTATAAGAAAAGTAAGATTTTTATGGTGTAATGTGTATTCCTCATATATACCTTTCCAACGATATATTGTACGCCTAAAACGAATATCGTATGCAAAATTTATGACCCTAGGAAGTTGATGTACCAACTTACCCCAACGGGGCCAACATGACTTTTGGCGCCTCATCTCCTAGGGTTATATCCTCATTGTAATAATCTTCTTACGAATGAGAGTAGCCACCACATCTTTTCTCAGAGATAGGATGTCACCATTCAAGCAAAATTTTTTCAGTCTGCATTTTACAGTTTTGTTGGACGCAAGTCGATTTTGAGGAAGAATCCAATTTTGGAAAGTAAAGATTAAATTAGAAAAATATAGCTGGAAAGAAAATCAACACATGTGAGGGAAAGCCACATGAAAAGGAGTAAAGCATGCGAGGCACACATGCAAGAAAACCTAACCATATTAGGGTTAGTGTTTTTGTAAGAGATTGTAATGGTTGATAAGCCAAAAATAAGTATAAATAAGTACCTAGGAGGTCTAAGTAGGGGTTCCAGAATGTTAGAGAATACTGTTTTTCTTGGCTAGGAGAACTATTGTAAGATCTAATACCATTTTTGTAAGTCGTTGAGCTGTAGGAGGGTCAAGTAGCTAGATCTTGAGGGTTAGATCGCAGGTTGAGGATCCTGATGTGATATTGTCAACCTCATAGAGGATTGTGGAATCGATTTTGTAACTGGATGATCGGGATTGTAGTGCGCGCAACACCATCTATTAAAAAAATCTAAATAAAAGAGCTTAAGAAGCCAAATCTTTGTGGATGTATCCCAAGAGGGGGTGAACCATGGTAACGCCTATGTTATATGTTGTGATTAATTGCATGTTTACCTTCTATAAGTAGTTAGATGATGAATGGATGAATGGATAAGTCAGTGAGCTCTATTATATGTTGGATCTGTTAAAATGCATGCATAGACTTAACAAATGAATGAATACTAAGAATAATAGGAAGAACTACCAGATCAAGGCCTAAGAAGATGAATTGCAATCCCATATCCCCACTCTTTCCTAGACTGCAAGCATATGAGCTTTGTAGTCATCCATAGGACTATCTCGGGTGAGACTATGTAGTACATTTTGTGGGTTGCATTGCTTTCTGGTTTACTAGGAGGGCTGATAGTTTTAGAGGGTTTTGCTGGAAACCTGTTCACATCTAAACCTGGGTCAGCCCAAGAGTAGGACGGGATATTAATAACCAACAATTTGTTCCGTTGTTGGCTGGAAATGCTTGGGATTGAGTGAGTGGGATCCTTGAAAGAATCACAAAGAGAATGAAGGTATAAAAAGGAATGTTCAGACCATGGAATCCAAAGAAGGTAGAGATTAAAAGCTGGTTGAAAAGAAAGGAGCTTGAATTTGCGCAGAAAGATAACAAAAACCCTAAGTTAACACCGCACAAATACCTGGACAAGTACATGTTTAGCGACCTACATGAGGCCTTTTTCTGTGATTTCCCACATGTGTTGCAAGAATGGCTGTTGAGGATGAAAGACAACTACCCTACAAATCGAATCAAACAGATCGAGTGGAACCTTGTGGAGATCACGTAGTTACAACAAGTTAACAAAAAATTCACATGCGCAATAGTTTTTTGGTTAGACAATATTGTTGCAGGTTTTATCACATAATTTGCAGTAGATACATTGAAGTCTTACAATGCAGTAGGGAAAGATTTTCTGAGAGGACTTAGAGGTAGGTATATCAGATCGCTCTATACGTCAATCAAGATATTACTGTATAACAAAGGTGTAATGACTATGGAAGAAAACAACTAAACTTCCCTACGTGCATGGGGGAAGGGGGGAAGCACTGAAAAAAGGTGGAGAAATGGAGGAATAAATGGATAAGGGAAAGAAGGAGTAGGCCATGGACCCAATCATGATGGACGAAGATCAGATCAAGTTGGTCATGGAAACAACTGAAAAAACGCGTAGTGGAGTTCCCTACCAATATATGATGAATAATAAGAAGAGTGCCATAACATATAGAGAGGGATTGGGAAGTGATGAAGAAGAGGTAGATGATCTCCGAGTTGTGGAGAATATTGAGGAAATCCTGATTGCAACATATGAAAGGAAGAAAAGAGGTCCAAAGGTAGAAACAAAAGGCATAACTCCTATTCATGTTAGTGTTAGTGTGGAACTCATAACCGCATGTGCGACTGATACACCAGAAAGAACACCACCATTTAGACAACTGAATTTTAGTGGAATAAAGACAACATGAAGTGAATCCAATCAAGGAGCAACTACTGGAGGAGTCAGTTTAGGAAGTAGCAATCAAATATCTACACCATGCAAAAGTAGTAGTTCATCACAGTTCAATATGGCAGGACATGATCCCACCATCCAGTTACCAAATTTCAAGGGAGAGGCATCAAAGGATCTTGAAAAAGAACTTGTTCATATGTGAGAATATCTAGGAAGAAAAACAGATCACAGACAATGATACAAAAATTGTGTAGTTAGCTATCACACTAAGAGATCGCACGTTGGATTGGTACATGAGTCTAGCTATAAACAGTCCACCATGAAGAACACAGACTATTGTAGATGTGAAGAAGTTGATGATAAATGAATTTCAAAATCCCATTTCATAATATCAGTACATGAATGAGATGATTGAAATAAGACAGAAACCATGTGATTATGTTTGGGAGATTGATTATAGGTTCAAATGATTGAAGGGTAAGTTGAATTATTTCATGACTGACATGCAACATAGACATCTCTTTGTGAATTCACTACTACCGCATATGAAATAGCCTTTGAGGCAACAAAAGTTTCAAACTCAGGCAAAGGATTTGCAGGAAATCTTACAACTAGAAGAGAACCAATATCATAAGACATACCCATCAATAGAAGAGATAAAGGAGGATCTGAACAACATCACATTTCAACTGAACCAAAATAAGAGAAAAGAGAAAAGAAAATTTGTTTGGTGTACTACATTCAGGATAGAAGGACACCACGAGAATGAGTACCCAACTTTTGCGCAGTATGTGGAAACATGGCTACCAAACCCATTACCAACAGGAGGACCATGGTGCGAGATATGTAAAACACATGGGCATGACCCATATCATTGTCCAATGATGCATAAGTACCAGACAATACCCAAGAATTCATACTGCAATTTTTGCAAATCAGTGGGTCATGATGACAAAGATTGTAGGACAATTGACCTGATGAGGGAAATAAATTCAGATACTTATAGGGTGCAAGAAGAGATGATGATAGAGAAAACTACACCATAGTTCAACCAGGTACCACCTTCATATAATAATGCACAACAACAGTACAACATTGCACAACCGTAGTATAACACCGCACATTATAATTAGGGGCCTCTGTACAACGTACCATGAGAAGATGGACATGGATATAGAGGTGGAGGATGATGTAAAGGAGGATTTGGAAGAGGCAGAGGTCCACTAGTGTGCCACAATTGCCAACAACCAGGACATTATGCAAGGGAATTTCCACTTCCACCTGTGACATGTGCAATAGACCATGATATAGAGGAATGCCCAACACTTTTGGGGAAGATCAAGAAAAAAGGAACCATAACAATCATAATCTTCAGTGGATTTCTATAGAATCTAGGGATGATGGAAGAAGTATCAACATAGTTACGCATGGAGGTGCTAAGACATGAGCTGGCACAGTAAGATAGGAGCCAATGCAACACCAATTGGTTAAGAAGAATACCGAGTCATAGAAACAGTTTGATGTGGGGAAAGAAAAATAAACATTCAAGGAGGCCAGACAGGAGTTCCTCACACAAGATGTTGTGTCTACATCAACTGTGCAACATACTCAGAATGCACAAATGTACGAGATGCCCTTATCAATGGATCACACCCGCGAAGTACCACCTATAGCACAAGTAAGTACCATAAAGACTTTTCTGCAATCATGTGTTAATATACTGAAGTTCCCATCATCCGTTAATTTTTTTCAAAATATATTAGAAAGATGTAACACAGAGGAAGGCAGGAAGTTAGAACAAAAAACAGTCAATCACCTCCATACGAGAAGGAGGACAAGCAGAGAATTCAGACTGAATGCCAACATTGGAGATTTCAATATGGGAGACATTATATTAGACTTAGGCTCTAAGGTCAACGTCTTACCTAAGAAGATATGGAAATGTATGGGAGAGCCCACATTAGGCTACTCACCTTTCCAAATGAAGCTAGCAAACCAACACAGATTTCTACCAATTGGAAGGCTTAAGGGTATGATGGTAGATCTGGATGGAGTGTGCACTAAGGCAGACTTTGAAGTGATAGAAATAGTAGATGGTACAACACCTTATCCAATATTTATTGGATTGGATTGGGATAACCATGCCATAATCAACTTGAAGACAAGGAATATGAACTTTGAATCAATATAATGCATAGTGATTGCGCTATTAGACCCTTCAAAATGGGAAAGGTTCGTAGAACCAACTTGTTTGGATTTAGAGAAAATAAACCAGTGATATAGAACAACCATGCGTGAAGAAGATTATGTCAACACAACCATAGATGGAGTACTCAGCTGGAGGAGAATAACATCTTGTGCTTATGATTTAGATACAGGGTTGGAAAATTGGCAACATATATTACATGAAGTGTCCACAATAAGGTGCGCAAGAATAGACCGCACACTAAGATGGGTGGGTATAGAGATAAGAGAGCCTCCTAGTTTTCATGGCATAAATGACTTGGAAGAATTCCTAACAAGATACATAGATGGATTGTTAGAGAAGTAGAGGCTCTTAGCCTTGGACATTTCACTCAAGGAAACACTTGAAAGATGGTGGGGTGTGCACAAATAGGTAGTTAAGGACTGGTACCAATGTAAGCGACTACTACGCATCAGATTCGACGCATAACATGGAAACAATAAAATGCAGAGAAATGATGGGCATGGGACACCAATTTTTGTTTTGGAGAAATGAAAGACACAATGGAGGATGATACCAACAGAGGAATGGCCTCATCACTTCATCCATACAATGGAAGGAATTCCAACAAACTGGTATGTAGACCAGGAACTGCGCAGAGGCACTGCAAAATGGAAAACATTACAACAAAATTTCATAGTAACCTTCTCATTTGAACATAATAACCCCAACATGGATTCACCACTCAAACAAATAAGAGGGGTGATATTTATTGATGAACCATAGGTTTCACTTGTGACAAAATACCAACAACAAAGAAGATAAAAAGTCAAAGAATTACTGTCTTGCTATCATGTGGAAGAAGAAGGACCAGAGGAAGACGACCCACACAATATTCATATTACAAAAATTGAAGGGGAAAGAGAGGTGGAAGGTCCATGTTTGGAATCTCAAGTATTTGTTGCACCTATCAAGGTAAATAAAGTCAACATTGGGACAGCTGGGAATCCCCAAATGGCCAACATTGGAGACTATTGAGATGAACAAACAGTAGAAAGGATAACAGAGTTACTGCGTGAGTACAATGAACTATTCCCAACAAACTTTATGGAGATGAAAGGCATATCATGAGAGCTAGGAGAGATGAAGATACCTTTCAAACCTGATGCTATATCTATCAAACATAGACAGTATAGACAAAATCCAATATATATGAAAAAAGTGAAAGAAAAAATTGATAGAATGTTGGAAGTTGGTATCATAGAACCAATGGAGGAATCTAAATGGATAAGCCCTATGGTAGTTCAAGAGAAGAAACAAGGGGGGATAAGGATTTGTGTAGATATGAGGAAATTGAATGATGCTTGCCTACATGACCCTTTCCCTACACCTTTTATAGATGAAGTCTTAGAGAATGTGGGAGTCCATGAAGATTATTCATTTACAGATGGATTCTCAGGCTACCATCAGATCAAGATAGCCCCAGAAGATAGGTACAAGACCACTTTTGCAACAGAATGGGGATCCTATCAGTACACAGTTATGCCTTTTGGGTTGAAGAATGCACCAACCATATTCTCAAGGGTAGTCATAGCTTCTTTTAAGTTGTTCATACATCAATTTTTAGAAGTGTATTTGGATGATTAGATTGTATATATTCTATTAAAGGACCATGTAGAAGTGTTAAGGATAATGTTGGAAAGATGTAGGCATTGTTAGATATTATTGAATATCAAGAAGTGCATCTTTGGGACAACTTTTGGAACACTATTGGGACATATAGTTTGTAAACAAGGGTTATTGGTGGATCCTACTAATATTGAAGTCGTTGTTAATTTAACACCACCAAAATCAGTGCGCCAGTTGTGAGCAACATTGGTACATACAAGCTACTACATAAAATTTATAAAAGGATATGCACATATCACTGCGCCAATGGAAGAACTGTTAAAGAAGGATACTGAATTTCAGTGGAATGAGGACTGTCAACAAGGTTTGGACACCCTAAAAGAACATATGGTCACAAAACCTATTCTAGTATTCCCATATTGGGAAAAGACTTTTCATGTGCATGTAGATGCATCAACTATAACACTTGGAGAAATTCTGGTGCAGCGAGGAGCAGGAGATTTGGACCACCCTATAGCATTTGTGATGCAACCCCCCTACCCTCTTGGGTTTCTGTGACCTCACGTTCTAGTATATTTCTCTCTTATGAGTTGGATCGACTCTTCGGGTTCCTCTTTGAACCCAAATCAACTATACACAGGTCCCTTTTCCTTATGTGTGCAGGTCCTGTCAGACCTGCCTGGTTTCTATGGCCATGATTTGATCGTTATCAATTTTCCCGTTGATCAACGGTTACAATTTTTTTTATACCACCAATGTGTTCACCCTTTACGGAAGAACCCTATCCCCGAAATCTGAAAGTGCTCACTCGATCTCCTTTTGGTCGTGCCCGTTGATCTCCTATCCCGATGAGATCAACGACTTCAATGCATTGTGGCCTGTGAACTAGCACGTTTGCTAATTTCACCTCTTCTCCCCGCAATGATTCCATACCGTCGATTTCCCTTCTCAGATCGACGACCCTAATTTACTTCGAGTTTCTGGCCTTCAAAAATCTCAACTTCTCACGCTCAACAAGCTCCTTTTTCTAAGGCCCTTCTTCGCATGTGTCCTCGAGCTGTGTCCTTACGCAAACACGTGATTGGGTGCAAGCAAGAGTGGTTTGAGACCAACTCTCTTTTCTCCCCACAATTAACCTCCAGCTTCCACGTATCCTTTTCCCAATACTGTGGTTTCGATTGCGGCCCGCTCTTAGATTTTTAACGTCCATGCAACTCCTGTCCCCACAATGCTATAGAATCATCGATCTCGCGATCTTGATGATAATGTCCGAACTGACGGTTCATATCCGCGCCTTTCAAATCTACGGACTAGATCTGTCCCTCCTAGATCAACAGATGGGATCTATTCGTGATTCCGGACTTCGGGGTTTTGGCTCTCAAAATTTCGCTTCCTCCATATGGCAATCCTCCAGAGTGGAAGATTTACTGCCACCTGTCTCCCTGAATCTACAGCCAAGATCCCCTTCGTGGATCTTCCCTTCGGGAATCTCAATTCTCAAATCCTCACCACTGCTGACTGGTTATATTCTGGAGTGGAAGATCTACTGACATGTATCCTCCCTAATCAACGATTGTGCTCCCGCTTCAGGACTTTGGTCTCCTCAACCAGTTCAATGGTCCTACAACTCCCTTATGATCAATGATCAAGATCTTCTCCAGGTCTTTAGAACTTTTCCTCCTCCACTTTCCTCCAGAGATATAGATCTAGCTCCGCGTGTCCACCTTCACATCGACGACTCTCTTCATCTCGTATTTCCAGACTTCAGAAATCTCAAATATCAACTCTCGCCTTCCCCAATGGATTTTATCTAGAGTTGATAATCCACTAATGTGTGTCCTCCTGATCTGACGATCGAGGATTACTTCATATATTTACCTGGATTCCTCGGATTTATGCCACGTCTCCTCTAGATTGGATGACCCAGATTCACTTTAGGTCTTTGGATTTCAGAATTTTCAACTTTCAACTGAAACTCAAATGAAACTTACCCGAAGCTTGCGATATGCCTCCATGTGTCCCTCTGGATCTAACAGTCCAGACCTCTTTGTCTCTTCAGGTTTCGACAGTCTCATTTCTCAAGTAGAACCCCACTACAATTTACCCGGAGCTCACAATCTGTTGACAAGTGTTGTCTTGTAGATCAACGACTCTCGGCTCTTCAGTTATTCGTGCTTCAGGTGTTTCAACACCCCACCTTTTCCTCCCTCTAGGTCTCACGACCCACTGACACGTATCCTTCTGGTGATCAATGGTCAGGATCCTACTTTGGGTGTTTCACCTCCTCCTCGTCCACAAACTTCCATATTTGTGGATCTTGCACCACTTGTCTTCCTCGACGATGGATGGTCCCTGCTCACTTCAGGACTTCAGGTGTTTGACAAGTCAATCCTTCTGTGCACACAAGGGTTGAAGCTTGTGCACTTACCTTCGGATCCAACAGTTGTTGGTCCTTAGCACTCAGATCCAACAGATGGGATCTGTTCCTCTCCTCTGCACTTCCTTCATTCACTGGATGTAGATCTAACAATCCAGGATCCTTTCCACAAAATAATTCAAGACTGTTGTCACTCCTCCTCCTGAGATTTTGATTTCTTCCGCCTTGGAAGATTTTTTCAGTGTTCAAAGGCTTCAACCTTTGAAATTTCTACTGCGAACCCGACTATCTAGGTCTCGCTTATGCTCTTGATAGCATTATATATTATGATATTTAGTACTTAGAATAAGTCCATCTTCCTTTCACTCCTTGCGCTAACCTTTCAAGGGTAACCAATGGAGAAGAACCTACCAACTTGGAATACAACTTCCCTAATGCACAGTTATTTTCAGTCCAAGTAGATGAAAAATATTTTGTTGACATCATTGAATACTTGAGTACAGGGGCTGTGCCACAAGATTTTAACACTGTGCATGATAAAAATATGGTATTCAAAGTTGAAAACTATCAATTGATTGTAGGACACTTATACAAAATTGACACATACAACATTTTGGGAAGATGTGTACTAGAACATGAAAGGCCTAGAATTTTGGCAGAAGCTCATGAGGGAATATCTGGAGGACACTATGCAAGAAAAGATACCATATAGAAGGTATTGCACACATGCCTATGGTGGCCAACAATTCACCGAGATGCTAAGGAATATTGCCAGAGATGTGATGTCTGTCAAAGGGTTGGTAAACCTAATAGAAGGGATGAGATGCCCCTAAGACCACACGTAACCTTGCAGGTATTTGAAAAATGGTCAATAGACTTTGTGGGGCCAATCCATCCACTAGAAAAAAGTTCAGGAGTGAGATATATCATTACTTCGATAGAATACTTAACAAGATGGGAAGAAGAAGCACTAGTCAAAGACTCCAACGAAGAGACAACAACACACTTCTTGTTTGAGAAAGTGATCACTAGATTTGGTTGTCCAAGGATTTTGATGAGTGATCAAGGTACTCACTTTATCAATAGTACTATCAAGGACATGAATGAGGAGTTTGAAGTCTATCATCAGAATATTACACCATACCATCCTCAAGAAAATGGAACAGTAGAAGCCTTCAATAAGATCTTGGAGAATGCTCTGAAAAATATCTGCAATGTTAACAGGGATGATTGGGACTTGAAAATACCAACAGTACTACGGGAATACAAGAATACATGTAAGAAGATGAAATGACATACACCATTTAGATTGGTGTATGGGCATGAAGCAATAGCACCATTCGAATTTCTGGTACCTAGTCTGCATGTAGCAACAATTACCAACATGATAGAAAAAGGCGTAGTAAAGGAAAGGCTAAATAACCTAATGGATATGGAAGAGGATAGGATTCTGGCAGGATTTCACTAAGAAGTACAAAAAGAATGAGAAAAATCTTGGCATGATATACATATCAAGAGGAAGACTTTCAAGGAGGGAGACCTAGTCTTTCTCTACGACAATAAAGTTTTTTAACATCTTGGTAAATTCAGAATGCATTGGATGGGGCCATATGAAGTGAATACTGTCACATATGGGGGATCTGTACAGTTAAAATAATTGGGAGGCACATAACTGAAAGGACTGATCAATGGGAGTCGACTGAAACTGTACAGGGACAACCAACCTCCTAGCAATTAAAAGTTACAATGCAGTAAGAAGAACATGTACTTAGTGTATTATAGGAGAAGCTAGGAGAGAACAATGACAAAAAATATATAAAATGGAGAAAAAGAGGAGAAAAGAAATACAAAAATAGAAAACAGAGAAAACACAAAAACAATGGGGAAAGTATCACGTAGTAATTATCACGACAGACATCAGAAGACCGCGCACAATGAAAAGTAAACTTGGCACAAATGCACAAAAAGAGAAAAAGTGAACATAACCTGGTATATAAAAGGCAGAAAAGTGTAGAGTTATTCAACACTTAGAAAATTTTGAGATTAGCGTGAGAAAGAAAACCCGTGCCCTAGTTTTCAATCATTGAAGTAGCAAGCCGAGGTCACAATAGTTACAAAGGATGACTCCACCTAAGTTTGGGTCACCAAGCTAGTTTGTTAGGGTCACCCGACAAGGCCAAAGGTGAAAAGAGAGGATGCAACAACATGAGAATATAGTCGAGCTTGAGGACGTGACCACCTCAAACCCATAATCAATTATCCTATTGCAGGTCGAGTAAGAGCTCCCTACAACACAACAAGGAGAGATAAAGAAGATCTCTGGGGTCCAAAACAAGGGTTAAAACCCAAACCCTGAGATGCCTGTGAGACCAGTTGACACAGTGGGACCACGACAGTCCCAGGCATAAGACAAAGTATTGGTCGAAGATATCACCGATAGGCTAGAGTCAGCTGGGGAAGAAGAGGGAACAAAATAAATAGAGGCAGGAATATTTGATGTGGGGAAGAAAAGAAAGACCCCTGACAGAATGGAAAGTACCCTTCCATTCCTTCCAGACACAATCCCCACTTTCGATGACATGTCAGGGAAGGTACCAAAGTTGAGGTACAAATACCATGACGTGCGTGACATGGAAAATTTTTCCAGAATTGGTAGAGGAAAACTATATGATCAACACATGGGAGATTGAACCCCTAGGAAGGCTAGTGCTAGAGCCCACACAGTGGATTACGGGGATGTGTAACTCAGGTATAACGAACCTCTTGGAAATACCACATTTTGAGCATGGTAAGAATGTCGGTCTTTGCATCAAGAAAATGGTCTCCCGGGTCCATGGAGGCATTCTTTGGATGGATAGACCAGTACAGATCAACGTGGTGTTAATTTCCAAAATAACAGGATTTCCTACAATCGACACGCTGTCGGAAGACTTATTGAAAAACAAAGTTTGTGAGAAATAACTTGAGGAACAAGTGAAGGCACAGTTCGACACGACCAAGGGGAATAGAGGCATAATTATCAAAGAAATCAATAGTGATGCCACAAGATTCTCTAGTAAGATAATGGCGTGAAAGATGCTAAGAAAATGTCTTAGAGAGGAAGCTCCAACATGAGTGATCATAGTAGCAATGTAATGCGCGAAGGGAATGAAGTTCAGCTGGGCATTGTACCTGCTGAACCAATTCCTGCTTGACTATTGCGACACGTAGGATAATGGAACCGAGTTCCAATACTCTTGGTTAATTATATTGATAGCTCTGGCAGGGTGGCAGAATCCTAAGTTCTCAACATTCCTGGACAAGGTAGGGAAGTGCTAAGAAACCAGGTATGAGTCTCTCTAGTAGGAGAAGAATAAAAAGACGCAACAGGAAAACACCATTGTGTTTTCCATGATTCTAGAAGAAATCCAACAATGCACAACAAACACATGGCACATACCTATGGAGGTCGCACAATAAACAGAGGGGATAGCTAAATTCAAGGCATCCCGACATCACCTATTGATCCAATCCATGAGGGATCCCAAAAAGGAATGGTTGAAGATGCAATATTGCATCACTAGAGAAGAGGTGGAGTGGATTATACAGGATTGGCTCGTGGAGTGGAATTCACCTACAACAAAATCAACTACGAGGACAGGTACGACACATTCCTCCAAGCCTAAGGAAAATTCCAATGAAGGCTCATCAACAAGGACAGGTAGCCCAGTGGATAACACTCAAATAGCTAAAACATGAATGATACCAAGTGGGAGAAGTGGGTTACCAAAAAGGCTGCAGAGAATGCCCACAACAATAAGAATAGGAAGTCTGGTGAAGATGGGGCCAAAGGAGACCATACAGGCTCAAGAGGAAGGAGGCAAAGAAACAATGACAGATGCACAACCCTCACAAATGATAATGAATCACACGCAAGGAAAATATGCATGCAAAAGGAGGAAGTATGAAACAGAGGACCCCGACATCTCCCTCACATGGGATGATGCAAAGCTCGTCACATATAAGGTCCAAGATAGGAGAGAGGAAGTGGTCAGAAAAACATAGGCGCAAAGAAAGAAGATTATGGCTAAGATGCTAGAGGTTCACACAAACATCCAACATCTACGGAACTAGGTTGAGTCATAGGCCACTGCACGACCATAGGAGGGGACATAGAGGCTACCTGTGCAAAGAGAAGGTGAGGAGACCGTGAAATTCATCGTCTAGGATAGGGAGAGATTCACGATAACGTGTCAAATGATCAGCTTCGATTAGGAGATGATGCAAAAAACCCCAGAAGAGGTGGAACAAGTAGATTTGGTGATGCCACAGATCCCCACAAAGGCCTTATATGGGATACAATCTAGTGTCATGCAGTAAGTACACTCTAGGGCTCACGCAGATGCCAAAAATATAGAGGTGGGAAGAGGGGTCGTAGAGATTCTCCAGATCAAATGCGACCAAATGACTGTTGAAAAGGAAGAGGAGAAGGAACACGCATATAGGCTAGAGCAGGGATTGAAAACAACATACAAATGAATCTCCAACATCGCCCAGGCAACAGAGAGAAGCACAAAGGAGAAGACCAACCTCGTTGTGCAGACAATTTACTAGTACATTAAATAGATCGAGGAGATAAAAGAGAATCTCAGTCCCATGAACTCACCTAAGGTCCGAGAGCAAAGAAAATAATAAGTTTCACTCCAATTGGAATAAATGGAGAAACAAGTCAACATAGCAGCATGATTGTTTGACAAAGAAACACAACTTTGGAAAATGCTAGAGGAGGATGAGAAAGTCCAGCTGTGGGACCAAGAGGAATAAAGAATAAGCGTAGCAATCCAAGACCTCAAGCAGAGGAAAAGTATAATGAGCATCACCGAGCATCTGAAAGGAATACAGTCTATGAAGAAGATGCAGGCAGAGTTAAAAGTAGTGTGGACGCATAAGCAAGAAAGATAGGCGTAGATGGAAACTATTCAAGAGAAAGTAGTGGAGATGATCACGCAGTTGGAGGATGAGAAGAAGAACATGGCGCAATCATAGGTATAGTACACAACCATGATCTAGGAGGAAATCACAACACAAGCATTGGAAGCACTCACAGAGAAGGCTGCACAGGTCCAGACAAGAGAAAGGGAACTTGCAGACAAGTTCCACAGCCTAGCAGAGGCTGTCGATGGAGCATGCACTGCCTAGGTGGATTGGGACGAGCCACATGTCAGTGTTGGGGGAATTTTGGGTGCAGGACATTTTTAAGGAAGAATTCAATTTTGGAAAGTAAAGCTTAAATTAGAAAAATACAACTGGAAGGAAAACTAGCACGTGCGAGGGAAATCCGCATGCAAAGGAGGAAATCATGCAAGGTGCACATGTAGGAAAACCTAACCACATTAGGGTTAGGGATTTTTTAAGAGATTGTAATGGATGATAAGCCAAAAACAAGTATAAATAAGTACCTAGGAGGTCTAGGTCGGGGTTCCAGAATGTTAGAGAATACCGTTTTGCTTGGCTAGAAGAACTACTATAAGATCTGATACCATTTCTGTAAGTTGTTGAGCTGTAGGAGGGTCAAGTAGCTAGATCTTGAGGGTTAAATCATAGGTTGAGGAGCTTGGTGCGATATAGTCATCCTCATAGAGGATTGTGGAACTAATTTTGTAACTAGATGATTGGGATAATAGTGCACGTGACACCATCTATTACATAAATCTAAATAAAAGAGCATAAGAAATCAAATCTTTGTGGACATAGCCCAGGAGGGGGTGAACCACGGTAACACCTGTGTTATGTGCTGTGATTGATTGCATGTTTACCTTCTGTAAGTAGTTAGATGATGAATGGATGAATGGATAAGTCAGTGAGCTCTGTTTTATGTTGGATCTATTAAATTGCATGCATAGACTTAACAAATGAATGAATACTAAGAATAATAGGAAGAACTACTAGATCAAGGCCTAAGAAGATGAATTGAGATCCTAGATACACACTCTTTCCTATACTGTAAGCATATGATCTTTGTAGTCACCCATAAGACTATCTCGGGTGAAACTATGCAATACATTATGTGGGCTATGTTGCCTTCTGGTTTACCAAGAGGGATGATAGTTTTAGAGTGTTTTGTTGGAAACCTGTTCAGATCAAAACCTGGGTCAGCCCAAGAGTAGGAAGAGGGAGTAATAACCAACAAGTTTCAACATATTTTGTATTTAATAGATGTCAAGTTTTACTGTATCTATGTTGTTATTCACCGCATCTCTATGTTAATATTACAAATCCGTGTTTTCATTTCGTTCCGCTCATAAATCTGGATCAATGGTATAAGAGCGGTTTGCTCCTTGTTTTTAGTGCATGTCCATGATGAGGTCAAGGTATAGAGAGTTGGGTCTTGAGCTTGTTTCTCTTGAGGACAACTGCTCTCGCACGTCCAAGAAAAATTCCATGGTGGGTGAAAATGAATATGACAGGACAAGAGATCCTTTCAAAATATTGCTCGAGGAATCCCTCGAGTGATAGAGGAACAAGATAATGGAAAAATTTTCACAAATCATTTGATTGCTACTGATAAGAGACACATCTACCTCAAGCAGAGGCACCACTCCCTTTAAGGTACACATAATTTTTTATATTCCTATATTTGAAGGTCAAATAGATGCAGATGTCGTAGATAAATGGTTAAACCTTATAGAAGGGTATTTTTCTATCCATAACTTTTCTAATAGATAAAATATTACATTTTCACTCCTCAAGGTCATCGCCCATGTCAGATATTTGTGGGAGACTTTCTGTGAGCAAAAGGAAATAGAGGGATCCACATTATTTGTAGTTGCACCCACTTTGGGTTCCTTCAGGGATGCTATTAAGGAACAATACTACCCTGATGGAAGTTATGATGACATGTATACAAGATGGACCAGTACACTGCGACATGAAAGAGATCAAACAGTGCCAAATTTCACCAATGTCTTCCATACCTTACACACCAATTTGGGTATCAAATATTTTGAGTGAAATCTGGTGCTCAAGTACCGTGGGGGTATACATAGATACATCTAGACATAAATGGAAATTTTGGACATATCGAACTTGGTTGTGGCCTATCAATATGCCGTCAAAATAGAGAATAATATTAACAAAAGATGCAACAGTTTGGTTTTGAGAACCCCTCATACAAGAATCAAGGCAAGGGAAACCCCAACCTGCAGAACAAAGGGCAAAGAAAATATGGGAAGCCTTAGGAAAACCAGTCTAATCCACAAGAGAAGAAGGACAATGGAAATATGAAGAAAGATAATGGGAAGAGATGCGACTTCCATAAGATACCTTGGCATAACACTGGTGATTTCCACTCAAAGCAGTCATTGGATGAGGTGAAATCCTATGAAGTAGATGTGGGTTTTGACTCTGAGTCAGAACTAGAAAATGGGAGACGTACCATTGATGAGGAACCCAATTCCACCATTTCTACCACCAAGATCTAGACTGATTACCCTGATGAGATATAGGAAGGCAAATGCCTCTTTCATTCACATATGTGGGTGAAAGGTAATCCATTGCACTTCATCATTGATAGCGGTAGCCAAAATAACCTCATATCAATGGAGGTCATCAAGTGGCTAGCCCTACCAACAACGCCACCAGTGGAGGCATTACATTATCAGGAAGGAGACAATCCTCCACATTGATCATAATCCATTGCATTTCATGCAGACACAAGGTGAATTGCAGAATGACTTCCATCAAAAGTGGTCCACATACTTGCAACAATTCCACCTCAACATCAAGTATAAGACAAGAAGTACAAATTGTGTCGCTAATTTCCTCAGCTGACCTCCAGTCGTGGAACTCACCATAGTGTTAGACTCTTGCATACATGAGACCTCTGGATGGCCCCACCTCTATGAGAAATATCCATACTTTTCCATCACCTACCATATGTTGGGCACAAACACAACTGTCACTAATTTCCATCTTCAGGACATGTTGCTGTTCCATCTGGGCCATCTATGTGTTCCATCAAGTGAGCGAGTGAAGCTTATTTTCGAAGCCCACTACAGTTGGGTGGCATGACACTTTGACATATAAAATGTAGTGGCAGTGTTGTAGCAACATTAAAATTGGACGAAACTCTGATATGATGTCAACAAGTATATCAGGTCCTGCACTACTTGCGCTATTTCCAAAATGACCACTAAGAAACAAGGCCTGTACACTCCTCTACCTACTCCTAACAAGCCCTGGGAATCCATATTAATGGACTAAATGTCGGGCCTTCCGTCCACCAAGCGAGGAAACAACTATGTTTTTGTGGTTGTTGATTGCTTTTCCAAGATAGTGATTGTGGTCACTTGCAAGAAGAGAATCACAATGGAGGCCAATGCCAAGATCTTCTTTGGACGAGTGTGGGTACATTTTGGGATCCTACAAATCATTATCTCAAATTGAGACAACCAGTTCCTCAATACATTTTGGTTGAGCCTCTGGTCACTATTGGACACCAAGCTCACCAAATCCATTTCCTTCCACCCCCAGATAGATGGTGAAACCGAGGTTCTCAATCAGATGATCGTTCATATTCTGTGCATGTAAAATTCCAAGTACCCCCGCACATGGGATGGGAATATTCACTTTGTTCAACACACCTACAACAGATCCATACATAGCTTAACCAACCACAACCCCTTTCAGGTGGGGTTGGTATTTCAATCATTGGGTCCCATGGATGTTGCACTATCCCTTGCGACCACCCATGAAGAGTCGTCCCATGCTCTATCTGAAGCTAAAAAATCCACCAGGTTCATTGAGAGGATCCAACACATCTGCCAACAGGTTCAAGATATTTTATAGAATTCCAATCCCAAGTACAAGTAATGACATTCTCAACACCAGGTGCCACACAAGTTTCAGGTGGGAGATGAAGTTTGGTTTCACTTGTAGAAAGAACGCCTTATAGGGCCCCATAAAAATACTCATCCACTCCATTATGGACCTTCCACCATCACCAAGGTTATGGGAGATAATGATTTCAAGATCAACATTCCCCTCTTCCTTGGCTTTCACCCAGTATTCAATGTGGATCTCCTTCGACCATATTTTCCACCATTATTGGACACTTGAGAGATAACATAACAATTTACACCAATAGAGCTCAACCCTAAATACATGAAACATGCATCTACTGATCAGATCATGGAAACACAAGTCAAGGGAAATCTCCAGTAGAGGATCCATATTTATCGGGTTTTCAAAGCAGGGCAACTCCTGCACCAAGGAAAGTGGCTCACTTGGGGCCAAATTCAACATAAATTTTGTGATCTGATGGGGGAAATCCACTCAATGGAGACCATTTCTTCCTAAGGGGGGCATATTGATACAAGTGGATATCAGTGGCCAACCACCTATTTCAACTGGCTCATCTTGGCAACTTTTTTAGTTTGGCAATTTTTTCCTAGTTTTCGGGTCCTGGACGTTTGGAGCCATTTTGAGGCCCTAAACAACATTTTTAGGGCTCACCATATTCAAACTATATATGGAGTTAAATTTTGACGGCATAATGTGTATTCCTAGGATATACCTTTCCAATGGGCTATTGTGCGCCTAAAACATAGATCGTATGCAAAAGTTATGATCTCGAGAAGTTGATGTACTAACTTACCCCAACGGGGCCCACATGACTTTTGGCACTTCATCTCCTAAAGTTAGGTTTTTGGATGTCTATGGTTTTGGAATTCATGTTTATTGTAAAAATTATTTCAGAGCCTCATTGTAATCATCTTCTTATGAATGAGCGTATCCATCACATCTCTTCTCAAAGATAAGCTGTCACCATTCTAGCAATCTTGTTTCAGTTTGCATTTTACAATTTCAACATATTTCTTATTTAATAGAAGTCAAATTTCACTGTATCTCTGTTATTACTCACTTTTTATCTGTGTTAATATTATAAATCTGTGTTTTCATTTTGTTCTTCTCATAAATCCGGATCAGTTGTATCAGAGCGGTCTTCTCCTTATCAGTTTTAGTGCATGTCCCCGACGAGGTTAGGGTATAGAGAGTTGGGTCTCGAGCTTGTTTCTCTTGAGGAAAATTTCTCTTGCACGCCCAAAACAAATTCCATGGTTGGAAAAAATAAAGACAATGGGACATGATTTCCTTTCAAAATTTTGCTCAAGAAATCCCTTGAGCGACAGAGGAACAAGATGATGGACAACTTTTCACAAATCCTTCGACGATTGTCGACAAACGATGCATCTGCCTCAAGTAGAGGCGTCGACCCCTTCAAGGTATAAGTCAATTTTGATATTCCTATATTTGAAGGTCAAATATATGTGGATGCCATATATAAATGGTTAAACCTTCTATAAGGGAATTTTTTTGTCCACAACTTTTTTGATAGAGAAAATATTACATTTAAGCTCCTCAAGGCCATCCCCCATGTCAAATATTGGTAGGATACTTTCTCTGAGAAAAAGGAAATAGAGGGATCCACATTATTTGTAGTTTCACCCACTTGGGGTTCCTTCAGGGATGCTATTAAGGAACAATACTACCCTGTTGGAAGTTAT
>JZKD02S1684764.1:94167-126700 GCA_000966675.3 Picea glauca | reverse complement strand
TGAGTTGGCACATACATGAGGTGTATAGTTGATGATGTTGGTACATATTGATGAGTCATAGTTGATGAGTACTTGAAACATGATTGGTACATACTTGGTACATGGTTGGTTGCACCTTTTTATGGTACATGTTGATTATAGATTGTTTGGTATAGGTTGGTGCATGGTTGATGCACTTATTTATGGTATAGGTTGATTACAGGTTGAGGTACAGGTTGATGCATGGTTAAGGTTTATTGGTACATGTTTACAATGATATATCTTACAGTGATAGTGTGAAAGTGGTTCCATCATTCTAATTCTACTTTAGGGTGGTTGGATGGGGCAAGGATAGGTGGTTGTAGCCACCTTCTGGTTGTAGCCAAAGAACATAGAGGGTTGTAGCCTCCTTCTGGTTGTAGCCAGAGAATTGGGGAGTTGGAGATTCCCTCAGGTTGTAGCCTGAGAAACTAGGGGGTTGGAGCCTCCTTCCAGTTGTAGCTAGAAAACGAAGGAAGTTGGTGCTTCCAATGAATGTAATTCTTCAATACATATAAGATAAAGCATTCTGTGGTTTTCTTTCGATTTGGGTTTCCACGTTAAACACCGGTGTACTGTGTATGTGTGTGATTTTTCATTTCTTATTTCTCATTATTGGATAATAATTCTACATTGATATGACACTTGGATTATTTGGAGAAAAAGGATTATAATTACGCTATTACTGATTCACCCCCCCTCTTAGTAATCCAACAGGTTTCTGTTGTAATCTGAAGTATAATGGTAATACATAACTAAATTCATTAAGTAAACTACGCAGAGAAATTACAAAATAATGCACACAGAACATATAAGTAGGAATGAAAAAGATGATCACCTAGCATTCCCTCCCTACTATAAAAACTCAGTTCCTGCAGCTCCAATAGATGCCTCATGTGAGACTTCATCTGCATGCAGGTGATTCCAAAAGGGTCATTTTCTGAAGGGTTTTTTGGGTCAATATAACTCGAACCTTAGGTCTTACAACCACGCATGTTCCTACAAATGGTTCTATTGTCGAGAATTGGAATCTGTGATTGAGGGAATGTTTTAGAGATCGACTAAGAAATATATCTCAGACTGGTTAAAAATAAAGGAACGAGAGTTTTCTTGAAAAGAGAATAGAAACCCTCTGTTGGCCCTTGACCAAGTTTTGAGGATCCTTGGTCATGTTAGACCTATTTTTGGGACATCGACAGGCCGTCGAAGGTAGAGCGCAAAACGAAGCAGAGATTGTGGGATCTTGGCCCCCTTTTAGGGATTTTTGGGATTTGGGATTATGTAACGGGTATGGGGATGTCGGCCCAGGGGTTTCCCATGTTTAGGCTCGATTTTGTAATGTATAAATAGATTCTAGTTGATGTAGTGAATACGAATGGCTAAGTGTGAATGATAATTCAGATGTAAGTGGTGTTGAGTGCAAGTAACAATTGTAAGTGCTTTGTGTATGATTGCAAGGATGAGTGCAAGTGGCTATAAGGGATTGTATGTAGGATTTGTGATATAACGTAGCTTGGGGAAGGAGGATCTAACAAAGAGTGTACATATCTCCCGTCCTCTGGGAAGTTGATATGAAGGCTTTGTGCATGTAAGAAGATTGAAGAAAGATAATAAAGAAGACGAAGATTGGTGGATGTAGCCCCAAGGTGGGGGTGAACCATGCACATCCTGTTTTGTGAATGCTTTGGGCGATGTATTGATGTATTTATGTATTCACTTGCTTAGTTCTTTGATATAGATGAATGATAGGTAGATCTTTTTTTGCTTTGTGATTAATAATGAGAGTAAATGTTGGATCTAACCTATGTAAATGTGCTTAGTTCTTGAATCTTCTAGATCGGATCTGTTTTGTCATGCTAAGTGTTGCTAGATGCCAGATCCGATTGAATACTGTGATGCTATGTAATTAGGGTTTTGCCTGTGAAGTAGATACTAGTTAAACATTGATGAACTGTATTTCTAAGTTCTTTGTTAAGTTGTTACAATCACATATCTGTGTCCCAGCTAAGGTTACAAACACTGGAGTCTGACAACCACCCCTACCTCTACCTCGGGTGAGACTTCAACTACTTCGAAGGTGTTTCTGAAAGGGATGGTAGTTAGGGTTTTTTTGGTTCATTTTTGTAGCATTGAACCCTGGGTCTGCCCCTGTGCCAACACACTCGGATGAGTGATGAAAAATGGATAGAAAGATATGTGTAAACAAAGATGCATGAAATTTTCTTTTGCAAATTTCCATTATTCTAATTGAGTGGTTAGAAATATTAGTAGAGAACATTGGAAGGTACCAAACTGTGACACCAAGGGAATGGAATCTCGAGTTAGTAAGACAGTTTAATTTTATAAGTAATCAAACTTCTCGCACAATGGATTTCTAGTTAGATAATATATTAGAAGGATATATTATAGAATTTGCATTAGACTATACCTAGTCATACAATGTTGTAGAAAGGGACTTATTCAAAGGTTTGTGTGGAAGTTTCATGAAATCATTGGGTACATGGATACATATGATGTTGTGTGACAAGTGCGCGATGACCATGGAGTCTGACTACTAAGGGGATCCCACGCATAGGGGAACCGAGGGATGACAAGAGGACAATATGAGGATATCAGAGAATGAAGGAAGTGATGAATAAAGAAGGAAAGGAATGAGGATGTAGAGAACCAAAGAGGGTATACTAGAGGAAGAAGACGAGTTTGGAGAACTATGCAGAGGAAGGAGGTACAACAGGAAAAATGTTGGGGATGAGAAAGGAGAGACACACAGTGAGCCAGAGGGGAGAGGACCTTGCACAATAGTCCAAATCATGGAGATACTACACATAAGAGGAGAGGAAGAAGATTTTTTAGTCCAGTCCTATAATAGAATATCCTCCAAGTCCTACTCAGAATGGATCCTACGTTGAATCCACGAATCCATGTGCATCACCACAATATGAGATAACAATTGAATACTTATGAAGATCTCTTATAGTTAGTAAGGGAGGAAAGAGTAGTACCAATCAAAGTAGTGGAATCAGTGCATAGAGTTAGAATCAACAAACATCACCAAGAGGAGGGACTACACAAAGCAACATGGCAAGGGTAGACAACACCCTCATACTTCTTGAGTTCTAGGGGGTTGGGTTAGATGACCCAGAACAACATATATTTCTATGCGATACAATCTAGGACGCAAAGAATGTCCAGGATGAGGCCCTGAATATTTTGTAATTGGAAACACCATTTAGAGGTCATGCGTTAGTCTAGTACATGAAGTGGAAAAGTACCACACCTATGGGACATGCTAGGGCTTTGGCAAAAATAAGACAAGCATTGTTAAAAGAGTTCAAGAAGACAAAGTTTGAGCCATAGTATATTACGGATCTGAAGGAAATTAAATAGGTGTGAACTAAATCCATCTAGGACTATGACCAATGTTTTAAGGATATGACTGGTAGACTAAATTTACAGATCCATGATCAACAACATCAATAATGGTAGGGCTCCTATCACACATTCACATGTTTTTTATTCAATAGAAGGTTTCATCATAGCCTGGGGCTCTAGAAATTGCAATCAAATTGGAATCATCCCATGTAGGAGATAGTGGAGGGATGGTGCAAGTTGAAACTGGAAGAACATAAAAAAGGGAAGGAGAATTGAGAACAAGTCTAGTGTACCAATTTTAGAACTGAAGGCCATCACAAGGATGAATTCCTAGCATTCACGTAGTATTTGGAAATTGGAGCACCAAATCCATTACCATGAGGGGGGTATTGTGATATATGTAATAAATGGGGACATCATCCAACTGAGTGTCCACTATTACATAAGTATTAGAGTATGCCAAGGAACTTATTTTTCACTTTTGGCAAGTCATTTGGACATGAAGAGAAGGATTGTCACACATTCAATTTAATCAGAGAGCGCACTACAAATACGTACAAGATTTAGGAGTATAACGTTGCAACAAAAGGATTTGATCCATATTATAATAATCAGAGGGGATTTAATCCAGGGAATAGAGTAAATTTTGGTAGAGTTGGAGGTAGAGGAAATTTTGGTAGAGGAAGAAAAGGACTGATAATATGTTGTAATTATAATCAACTAGGACACTTAGCCCATGATTGCCCAAATATGTGTACACTATGCACATATTGTAGAGCACTGGACCATGTGATAGAAGAGTGTCCTCAACCAGTGGAGAAATGGAAGGAAAGAGGGAATCAGAATGAGACTCCAAATCATAATTCACATAAAATAGTAGCAGAGAAATGCAATAAAGGACCTAGAATAGCAGTTGTTATGTGGAGGAGCTAGAACATGGGCTGATGTGACGAATGGAGGGAAGCAGGTTGAGCAATGGGTAAGGAAGTCAACATGACCTATTCTAACCTTCGATCCTCAATGAGAAAAGGAGACATATCATAGGGAAAATAAAGAGGTACTTGGATAGGATTGGGGAGCATTAACATCATCTACACCTCATGACAGAGATCATGTTGTACCAGAGAGGAAAGCTAGGAAGGTAAGAATGCTAAGAGAATTCTTTAGAATATTCATAGAATCAATGAAAGATGAAACTGCACTGAATGCACTATATTATACGATGGGCCATTTCATGCAAGGAAGAGAAACTCCCATCACAAAGAAGGTAGTGAATTAGGTACCACATAGAAAGAGGACAAACGAAGAATTTAGATTCAATGCACAAATTGGGGAATATGATGTGGATAATGTTATCTTGGATTTGGGATCTGATGTGAATTTTTTAACTAAGAAAACCTGGGAGATTATGGGAAAAACCAAGTTGATATGGTCTCCTGTTCAATTAAGGCTAGAAAATCATCACAAGATAGTACCAATTGGTCAATTGATAGCAGTACCTGTGAACATAGATGGGGTGCACAGTGTGGAAGACTTTAAAGTTATTGAGATCATGGATGATAGTCAACCATATCCAAAACTGATGGGAATTGAATGGGCCTTTGATAATCAGGAAATCATTAATATGAAGAGGAGGGAAATGATATTTGAAGTCATATATTTGAAAGTTATTGTACCATTGGACCGAACATAAGGAAAGATATATATAGAGCCAGCAAGAGGAAGCAACATTGACAATTCGTATAAAATGAATACATGTATGGATGATTATGTTAAACCCACTTTTGATGGCATACTAATTTGGAGAAGTATTAATTCGTGTGCATCAAATTATAAGAAAGGTATAGAGCATTGGCAGTAGAGGATGCATGAAGTATCAACTAGACAATGTGCATGCATGACCCGATCCTTGTGGATTGGAATAGAGTTATGTGATACACCCAGGTATGATGGATTGATTAAAATAATATTTTTTGTAAATGAATTTGAGTTGAAGGTACCCAAAAAGCAAAGGTTGTTGTCACTATACGTGGTCCTAAAAGTGAATCCATCCAGATGGTGGGCTGCACATAAAGAGGGAATGAAAGATTGGTCATAGTGTAGAAGACTAATGCAAGTGAGGCTTGGTATCGAGGTAGAAAATATTGAAAATAAGTAAATAAGGGAGAGTGACCCAATGGATCATGTGGAGCAGCGTAGGGACAGATGGAGCTCGACACCACATGAGGACTGAATACATAGTTTTATACATACACTAGATACAATTCCGAAGAACTGGTATTTGGAACTAGAAATGCGTAAAGAGACAACCAAATGGGATGAGATGAATTAGAGGTTCAAGGTCACATTTACATTTGAACATAAATCTCCATCAATAGATGTAGTGCTACAAGCTATTCAAACTAATATATTCTCAAAAGAAGGGCCAATGGAGGTGGTACCATTCTGTGATGCACACAGAGCTTCTATGAATGTCCATGAGTTATTGAAGTGTTACAATATCGCTAAGGAAGAACATGATGAGGAATAAACAAGGAATGTGCAAGAACCTGGAATAGAAGGAAAACAGGTAGAAGAAGGGATAGATCTTGATTCTTTTGCATACACAACCAATAAAGACGTGAAAGGAAAAAAATGGGACGACGTTGAATCTGACATTTGTGTAGATGGGGGATTACTGGAGTGATGAGAAAGTAGAGAATATTACATACTTAATGCATGAATATCAAGACCTATTCCCAACTACATTTTCATTGATGAAGAGGATAGTTGGGGACTTAGGCGAGATGAAGATTCCCTTGAAACTAGGTGCTAAGCTAGTGCAACAAATACCTTACATGTTAAATCTAAAGTACAAGGAGAAGGTGAAAGTAGAAATAGACAAAATGTTGGGCGCATGGATCATTGAACCCATGGTAGAATAGGAGTGGATAAGTCCAATGGTAGTGAAAGACAAGAAGAAAAGAGGAATTAGGATTTGTGTGGATCTGAGGAAGTTGAATGATGCATGTTTACATGATCCATTTCCAACACCATTCACAGATGAGGTACTGGATAACGTAGAAGGGAAAGAGACTTATTATTTCACAAATGGATTCTCTAGGTACCATCAGATAAATTTCACAGGAGGAATGGTACAAGAATACTTTCACGACATAGTGGGGAATTTATCAGTATACAGTAATTCCCTTTGGACTAAAGAATACCCCTGCAGTGTTTTTAAGAGTTGTGGTTGCATCATTCAAGGAATTTATTCATAAGTTACTTGAAGTGTAATTAGACGATTGGACTATGTTCAGACTACTTAAATATCACATAGAAGTTCCCAGACTAATGTTGGATAGGTATAGACAGTGTCAAATTTCACTGAATTTGAAGAAGTGTATTTTTTGTGCACTGTTTGGAATTTTATTGGGCCATGTAGTCTGCGAGTAAGGATTACTAGTGGATCCAACAAAGATTACAGTGATTCTGGATATAGAACCACCTACATCAAACACATAGTTGAGGGAAACTCTCGGTCATATAGGATATTATAGGAATTTTATCAAAGTCTATGCATAGATCATAACACCTACGGAAAATATGTTGAAGAAGGAAGAAAAGTTCCAATGGAATGAGGACTATCAGAAGGGTTTGGACACCTTAAAGAAAAAACTAGTGACTGCATCAATTTTGATCTTCCCACATTGGAATAATGAGTTCCACGTTCATGTAGATGCATAGTCCATAGCATTGGGCACACTACTATGTCAACCAGGGGAGGGAGACATCGATCACCCAATTTCTTTTGCAAGTAGGAAGTTGTGCATAGTAGAGAAGAATTACACCACTACAGAATGTGAAGGATTGGCAATGGTATATGTGCTACAGAAGTTNTAGCCTGGGGCTCTAGAAATTGCAATCAAATTGGAATCATCCCATGTAGGAGATAGTGGAGGGATGGTGCAAGTTGAAACTGGAAGAACATAAAAAAGGGAAGGAGAATTGAGAACAAGTCTAGTGTACCAATTTTAGAACTGAAGGCCATCACAAGGATGAATTCCTAGCATTCACGTAGTATTTGGAAATTGGAGCACCAAATCCATTACCATGAGGGGGGTATTGTGATATATGTAATAAATGGGGACATCATCCAACTGAGTGTCCACTATTACATAAGTATTAGAGTATGCCAAGGAACTTATTTTTCACTTTTGGCAAGTCATTTGGACATGAAGAGAAGGATTGTCACACATTCAATTTAATCAGAGAGCGCACTACAAATACGTACAAGATTTAGGAGTATAACGTTGCAACAAAAGGATTTGATCCATATTATAATAATCAGAGGGGATTTAATCCAGGGAATAGAGTAAATTTTGGTAGAGTTGGAGGTAGAGGAAATTTTGGTAGAGGAAGAAAAGGACTGATAATATGTTGTAATTATAATCAACTAGGACACTTAGCCCATGATTGCCCAAATATGTGTACACTATGCACATATTGTAGAGCACTGGACCATGTGATAGAAGAGTGTCCTCAACCAGTGGAGAAATGGAAGGAAAGAGGGAATCAGAATGAGACTCCAAATCATAATTCACATAAAATAGTAGCAGAGAAATGCAATAAAGGACCTAGAATAGCAGTTGTTATGTGGAGGAGCTAGAACATGGGCTGATGTGACGAATGGAGGGAAGCAGGTTGAGCAATGGGTAAGGAAGTCAACATGACCTATTCTAACCTTCGATCCTCAATGAGAAAAGGAGACATATAATACGGAAAATAAAGAGGTACTTGGATAGGATTGGGGAGCATTAACATCATATGCACCTCATGACAGAGATCATGTTGTACCAGAGAGGAAACCTAGGAAGGTAAGAATGCTAAGAGAATTATTTAGAAGTTTCATAGAATTGATGAAAGATGAAACTGCACTGAATGCACTATATTATACGATGGACCATTTCATGCAAGGAAGAGAAACTCCCATCACAAAGAAGGTAGTGAATTAGGTACCACATAGAAAGAGGACCAACGAAGAATTTAGATTCAATGCGCAAATTGGGGAATATGATGTGGATAATGTTATCTTGGATTTGGGATCTGATGTGAATTTTTTAACTAAGAAAACCTGGGAGATTATGGGAAAAACCAAGTTGATATGGTCTCTTGTTCAATTAAGGCTAGAAAATCATCACAAGATAGTACCAATTGGTCAATTGATAGCAGTACCTGTGAACATAGATGGGGTGCGTAGTGTGGAAGACTTTGAAGTTATTGAGATCATGGATGATAGTCAACCATATCCAAAACTGATGGGAATTGAATGGGATTTTGATAATAAGGAAATCGTTAATTTGAAGAGGAGGGAAATGATATTTGAAGTCATATATTTGAAATTTACTGCACCATTGGACCGAACATAAGGAAAGATATATATAGAGCCAGCAAGAGGAAGCGACATTGACAATTCGTATAAAATGAATACATGTATGGATGATTATGTTAAACCCACTTTTGATGGCATACTAAGTTGGATAAGTATTAATTCGTGTGCATCAAATTATAAGGAAGGTATAGAGCATTGGCAGTAGAGGATGCATGAAGTATCAACTAGACAATGTGCATGCATGACCCGATCCTTGTGCTGGATTGGAATAGATTTATGTGATACACCCAGGTATGATGGATTGATTAAAATAATCTTTTTTGTAAATGAATTTGAGTTGAATGTACCCAAAAAACAAATGTTGTTGTCACTATATGTGGTCCTAAAAGCGACTCCATCCAGATGGTGGGCTGCACATAAAGAGGGAATGAAAGATTGGTCATAGTGTAGAAGACTAATGCAAGTGAGGCTTGGTATCGAGGTAGAAAATATTGAAAATAAGTATATAAGGGAGAGTGACCCAATGGATCGTGTGGAGCAGCGTAGGGACAGATGGAGCTCGACACCACATGAGGAATGAATACATAGTTTTATACATACACTAGATACAATTCCGAAGAACTGGTATTTGGAACTAGAAATGTGTAAAGAGACAACCAACTGGGATGAGATGAATTAGAGGTTCAAGGTCACATTTACATTTGAACATAAATCTCCATCAATAAATGTAGTGCTACAAGATATTCAAACTAATATATTCTCAAAAGAAGGGCCAATGGAGGTGGTACCATTCTGTGATGCACACAGAGATTCTATGAATGTCCATGAGTTATTGGAGTGTTACAATATCGCTAAGGAAGAACATGATGAGGAATAAACAAGGAATGTGCAAGCACCTGGAATAGAAGGAAAATAGGTAGAAGAAGGGATAGATCTTGATTCTGTTGCATACACAACCAATAAAGATGTGAAAGGAAAAAAATGGGACGACGCTGAATCTGACATTTGTGTAGATGGGGGATTACTGGAGTGATGAGAAAGTAGAGAATATTACATACTTAATGCATGAATATCAAGACCTATTCCCAACTACATTTTCATGGATGAAGAGGATAGTTGGGGACTTAGGCGAGATGAAGATCCCCTTGAAACTAGGTGCTAAGCTAGTGCGACAAATACCTTACATGTTAAATCTAAAGTACAAGGAGAAGGTGAAAGTAGAAATAGACAAAATGTTGGGTGCATGGATCATTGAATCCATGGTAGAATAGGAGTGGATAAGTCCAATGGTAGTGAAAGACAAGAAGAAAAGAGGAATTAGGATTTGTGTGGATCTGAGGAAGTTGAATGATGCATGTTTACATGATCCATTTCCAACACCATTCACAGATGAGGTACTGGATAACGTAGAAGGGAAAGAGACTTATTATTTCACAAATGGATTCTCTAGGTACCATCAGATAAATTTCACAGGAGGAATGGTACAAGAATACTTTCACGACATAGTGGGGAATTTATCAGTATACAGTAATTCCCTTTGGACTAAAGAATACCCCTGCAGTGTTTTTAAGAGTTGTGGTTGCATCATTCAAGGAATTTATTCATAAGTTACTTGAAGTGTAATTAGACGATTGGACTATGTTCAGACTACTTAAATATCACATAGAAGTTCCCAGACTAATGTTGGATAGGTATAGACAGTGTCAAATTTCACTGAATTTGAAGAAGTGTATTTTTTGTGCACTGTTTGGAATTTTATTGGGCCATGTAGTCTGCGAGTAAGGATTACTAGTGGATCCAACAAAGATTACAGTGATTCTGGATATAGAACCACCTACATCAAACACATAGTTGAGGGAAACTCTCGGTCATATAGGATATTATAGGAATTTTATCAAAGTCTATGCATAGATCATAACACCTACGGAAAATATGTTGAAGAAGGAAGAAAAGTTCCAATGGAATGAGGACTATCAGAAGGGTTTGGACACCTTAAAGAAAAAACTAGTGACTGCATCAATTTTGATCTTCCCACATTGGAATAATGAGTTCCACGTTCATGTAGATGCATAGTCCATAGCATTGGGCACACTACTATGTCAACCAGGGGAGGGAGACATCGATCACCCAATTTCTTTTGCAAGTAGGAAGTTGTGCATAGTAGAGAAGAATTACACCACTACAGAATGTGAAGGATTGGCAATGGTATATGTGCTACAGAAGTTCAAAAATTATTTATTGGGGTCTCACTTTAAGATGTACACAAACCATTCTGCATTAAAATACTTGGTGAAAAAGCCAGTGTTGGGGGGGGAGGATCTGCATATGGATACTATTGTTTTAGGAATATGATTTTTGGGTTATGGTGAAACTAGGGAAGATAAATGTAGGGCCATATCATTTATCATGCATACTATCAGGGGAAGATGCATGGAATTTAGATGATAGTTTACCATATGCACAACTATTTTCAATTAAAATGTTAGATGATTACTTCATGGAAAATGATCATTTTCTCAGTACAGGAATGGCCCCATCAAACATGACAATTACAAAAAAGAAACAAATGGTAGTTAAAGAAGAAAACTATCAACTTATTGTAGGAAATTTGTATAATTTAGGTGCAAATGGAATCTTGAGGCGATGTGTGTTAGAACATGAAAGGCCTATGATACTCATAGAAGTGTACGAACGGATTGTGAGAGGAAATTATGTAGGAAAAGTGACTACGTAAAATATTTTTTGCAGAGGGATTTTGGTGGCCCACCCTTCACAAAGATGCTAAGTAATACTGTCAGTCATATGATGTATGTCAAAGAGTGGGAAAGAAATCAAGGAGGGATGAAATGCATTTAAATACACATGTTACATTGCAAGCATTTGATAAATGGTCCATGAACTTTGTGGGGCCGATCAACCCACACGCAAGAAGATCTGGTGAAAGGTACATAATCACCGTGACAGAGTATTTGAAAATATGGGAATATGAAACACTAGTCCTAGACTATACCGGAGATATTGTTGCACAATTTCTATTTGAGAATGTAGTCACACTATTTGTATGTTCACGTGTATTACTCGGTGATCATGGAACACACTTCCTAAATAAAAAAATTCCAGTATTGACCGAGGAGTTTCAAATTCATCATCAGAAGAGTACCTCATATCATCATCAAGTCAATGGGATAGTGGAATCTTTCAATAAAATCTTGGAGAATTCTTTTACAAAGATATGTAACGTAGGGAGAGATGATTGGGACTTAAGAGTTCCTACAGTTTTATGGGCCTATAGGATGACAAGCAAAAATTTGACAGGGCAGACACCTTTTAGGTTGGTCTATGGGAAAGAAGTAGTGATGCCAATGGAGTTTATTCTACCTATATTTCACATTGCAGTGATCACTGATCTTTCGGACTCTAGAACAATAGAGGAGATATTTTCACAGTTTGTACAACTTGAAGAAGATTAGTTTGTCATAGTTTTCCATCAACAAGGTCTGAAAGCAAGAGAGAAGGCATGGCATGATAGACACATTAAAAATAAAAGGTTTCAAGTGGGAGAATCAGTATTACTCTACGATAGTAAGTTTATGCAACATACTAGAAAGTTGATAATACATTGGTTAGGACCCTATGTGACTCATCATGTGATGGAGATATGTGTTGGATAGTTGGAAACTCTGAATGGAGAATTCCTTGGAGGAATGGTGAATGGGATTCATTTGAATCTCTATAGAGTTGGTTGACAGTTTGCGTAGTAATATGGGATGCGCCAGAACACTTGTATCATAGTAATTGTACTATAGTAGGAAGGTAACATATATATATATATATATATAAAGTAGAAAAAGGAAGAAAAAAAAATAAAACGTAGATAAAAAAAAAAAAAATATTAAAGACTACAAAGGCATGAGAAATTGCAAAAGGGGAGGATTGTCATGCTATCGGGATGGAACTGCACCAATTAAGAAAATAGAACACATAAGCAAAAGACTGCAAAGAAAACAAACCTGAAAGCAAGAACAATTGAACAGTATAGCATTGACAAGACCATTAAAGGAGTTAAAGCAAGGAAACAATGAATACAAAGTGGTAATGACAAGTCATAAAGACATAATTTTAAATGGTAAAATCCATCAAAAATCACGAAAGAATGCCAGTACGAGGAAAAAATCACATGATGGATTTGGTAATAAAGCCACATTTATTTAACCATTCCTCAACCCCATTGGTGGATGGGAAAAGTTAGTTAATGCGTGAAGAGACATGAACATTTAGCGAGGAGGCAAAAAAGAAGTTGAGGGTCACTAAGCATGACTTATTGTGTTTTCGAGCTACATGCAATAGAGAGTGAACCAGATTGAACTAGATATGAATCAAAGAAGAATTACAACACAAATAAAGTAAAGAAACCTATCACATGAAACAATGGCCCCACTGAAAGTTGGAGCACCATCAACAACAACATGAAAGAAATCAAAATGACCATTAGTTGTTCCAAAGGTTGAGGAAATACTTAGATCTTTGGCTTCAAATTCACAAGAGAACTTCCATAGGGACTATATACCACTGCGAAAAGACAACGTGCCTCAATTTAAAGTACCAAAAGACAGAAAATACCCATTGTACACACCAACAATCCCACCTAGTGTAAGTATTGAAGAGGATATGATAGGAAATATTGCCACCCTCAAATTTGTAGATCACGATATCATAGATGAGTAGAAGTTTCCCAAGTTGGCTAGGGAAAATTAATTGTGCGCCAAGAGCATACCAAGCATATGAGAAATACTTATTGAAGAAAAGACATGGGTAGAAGGACTGGAGAAGTCAAGGATATTGAACCAAATGGAGATCCCCCATTTTGGATGTAGCCTCGAAATCAATGCCCGTGTCAAGTTACTACTCAGTTGCATCCATGGAGGAACATTGTGGCTTGCTCCACTTGTATCGATTGATGCCGAATTGATTGCATAGACCATAGGTTTACCAAAATTAGGAGAGGATCCGACCACATTGTTCAACAAAGTAGGCGATAATTCAATATCAGAATCCATGAAGGAGAAGTTTCACACCTTTAGGGGAAAATGGGGGTTGCATATTTCGGACATCAACGATGAAAGTGTCAAGTTCGCAATGTAGGTGTTGGCCTACAAATTATTGAGGAAGTGTTGAAAGGACAAAGTGCCTTCTATAGTAATATTAATCGCAAAAAAATGTGCAGAGGGGGTCCAAATGATTTGGGCCACATTATTAGTNATGTGACTCATCATGTGATGGAGATATGTGTTGCATAGTTGGAAACTCTGAATGGATAATTCCTTGGAGGAATGGTGAATGGGATTCATTTGAATCTCTATAGAGTTGGTTGACAGTTTGCATAGTAATATGGGATGCGCTAGAACACTTGTATCATAGTAATTGTACTATAGTAGGAAGGTAACATATATATATATATATATATATATAAAGTAGAAAAAGGAAGAAAATAAAATAAAACGTAGGTATAAAAAAAAATAGATTAAAGACTACAAAGGTATGAGAAATTGAAAAAAAGGAAGGATTGTCATGCTATCGGGATGGAACTGCACCAATTAAGAAAATAGAACACATAAGCAAAAGAATGCAAAGAAAACAAACCTGAAAGCGAGAATAATTGCACAGTATAGCATTGACAAGACCGTTAAAGGAGTTAAAGCAAGGAAACAATGACTACAAAGTGGTACTGACAAGTCATAAAGACATAATTTTAAATGGTAAAATCCATCAAAAATCACGAAAGAATGCCAGTACGAGGAAAAAATCACATGATGGATTTGGTAATAAAGCCACATTTATTTAACCATTCCTCAACCCCATTGGTGGATGGGAAAAGTTAGTTAATGCGTGAAGAGACATGAACATTTAGCGAGGAGGCAAAAAAGAAGTTGAGGGTCACTAAGCATGACTTATTGTGTTTTCGAGCTACATGCAATAGAGAGTGAACCAGATTGAACTAGATATGAATCAAAGAAGAATTACAACACAAATAAAGTAAAGAAACCTATCACATGAAACAATGGCCCCACTGAAAGTTGGAGCACCATCAACAACAACATGAAAGAAATCAAAATGACCATTAGTTGTTCCAAAGGTTGAGGAAATACTTAGATCTTTGGCTTCAAATTCACAAGAGAACTTCCATAGGGACTATATACCACTGCGAAAAGACAACGTGCCTCAATTTAAAGTACCAAAAGACAGAAAATACCCATTGTACACACCAACAATCCCACCTAGTGTAAGTATTGAAGAGGATATGATAGGAAATATTGCCACCCTCAAATTTGTAGATCACGATATCATAGATGAGTAGAAGTTTCCCAAGTTGGCTAGGGAAAATTAATTGTGCGCCAAGAGCATACCAAGCATATGAGAAATACTTATTGAAGAAAAGACATGGGTAGAAGGACTGGAGAAGTCAAGGATATTGAACCAAATGGAGATCCCCCATTTTGGATGTAGCCTCGAAATCAATGCCCGTGTCAAGTTACTACTCAGTTGCATCCATGGAGGAACATTGTGGCTTGCTCCACTTGTATCGATTGATGCCGAATTGATTGCATAGACCATAGGTTTACCAAAATTAGGAGAGGATCCGACCACATTGTTCAACAAAGTAGGCGATAATTCAATATCAGAATCCATGAAGGAGAAGTTTCACACCTTTAGGGGAAAATGGGGGTTGCATATTTCGGACATCAACGATGAAAGTGTCAAGTTCGCAATGTAGGTGTTGGCCTACAAATTATTGAGGAAGTGTTGAAAGGACAAAGTGCCTTCTATAGTAATATTAATCGCAAAAAAATGTGCAGAGGGGGTCCAAATGATTTGGGCCACATTATTAGTAAATAAGTTTTAAACAAACCGCACAGAGACCCAGGAAAAAGGAATAGAGTTTCATTATGCTTGGATTTTTATCTTTATTGCGCTGGTAGGATGGAAGGAACCAGGTTATTACCAACGTATGAGAAAAACTGGTAGAGGTATTGCAATTGCATAGTATGCCAACTTATGGAATACACCAAAAAAAGAGAGGAAAACAAACAACAATTTTACATTTTATGTATACTTTGATGTGATCATGTACATCATCACACATACACCACGCTTCATTTATGAGACAGTAAAAACCTATTGAGACATTACATGATTTAAAGAAGGGATGCAACACATGTATGTGTAAGAAAAAAAGGACCCTATGCACCAGTGGCTACCAACCAACTACGGGTTGACAAAAAATGTTGTATGCCTGATCGCTAATGATTGGGAAGCCAAGTGGAAAACTCCATCAGAACAAATGGGCCACTCGAAATATGAATAAGAATAGGACAAGGATGATGAAGAACTATGTGAGGGGTAGGGGAATGAACATATAAATTTAAATGTGTTGAACCTGCACAGAATAGATCTAGCTAGAAAATACTACATACATTTGCAAAGAGAAATTGAGAAAGAAGAAGAAGGAGAGAAATAATAGAAGAATTCTCATTAACTGTAATGAATAATGAATAATTTACATATGATATACTCTGTATAACTCAATGAATGCACATTGGAGGAGAAACAATGCACCATAGTGGTGGATTAGATTGATCTGGACACACACCGACGGTGACAAGAGTGAACTACCACCTAGTCTAGTCTCTTAGGAAGTTACGGGAGTGAACTGCCACCTAGCTGAGTTAGCTAGTCAACTAGTCTTTAGTTAACCAATTGAACAGAGTGTAGTGAGGATTATATAAATGAATCAAGGGTATTGCACAAGTATGGTGATGATCCCAAGGCAAGTTCACATTATCATGGTGATGATCCCAATGTTACACGGTGAAAAAACCAATGCAACATCTAGACTCAACTCAACTAGTCAAACTAAAGTGTCAACTGAAAGAGAATATTCTTCGGGTGGAATATTCTCCCCTAAAATATAGGAGACTGGATAATGACTAATTATCACTAATAAACAAGGAAAAACCTTAGGAAACATAAATCCTAGGTGTGTGTGAAGTAAATCCAACACCCCCCCTAAATATCACTATGGTGAAACTAAAGAATGGGTCTCGACAATGAGGCCATGTTAGGTACCCAAATACAAAAGATACACTGAAATTAGTAACCAAAAATTGAGTTAGTAACCAGATGTGGACTTGCGATCAGTGCTATCGCTAGCCCAATTAGAATTAGTAAACCTGATGATATGTAATGTAAATTTTTCTTCATAATGAATCCCAAAGGTGATGGCACCCTGTATATATCGAAGGATACACTTTTTGGCCTTCCAATGTGTCTCATGTGGCTCTTGCATGAACCTGGAAACTGTTCCAACTGCATAGGAGATTTTTGGTCTGGAGTGTGTAAGATACAACAAGCTCCCCACTAGTTGTTTGTATAGTGTGTTTTCAACCAATGGAGTGTCCCCTCCATCCTCAAGTTTGAATCCTGATAGGAAAGGAGTCTAAGAAGACTTGTAGTCTATCATGTGAAATCTCTCATGGAGATGTTGTGCATACTTGGCCTGAGATAGTTTGATGCATGATGCATCCTGACTGATATCGATTCCAAGAAAGAAGTGTAGAATACCCATGTATGTCATCAAAAACCTATCATGTAGAATCCTCTTGACTGCAACAATTGTTGAAGTCAAGCAACCAATGATCAAAAAATCATCAACATACAAAACTAAGAGTAGAAGTGAATCAATCGTCCTGAGCATGTAGACATTTGGGTCTGATTTACAATGTACAAAGTTTTGTGACAACATGTAGGAGTCCATATTGGCATACCATGCCCTCAGAGCCTGCTTGAGGACATAAAGGGACTTATTCATTCAACAAACAAAAGATGATTCCTTCATAAATCCCCGAGGCTGCTCCATATAGATCTCCTCGGAGAGATCACCATGAAGAAATGAATTCTTCACACCCATATGATGGACTTCCCATCCGTTGGCTGTCATAATGGAAAATGCCAATTGTATCCTACCGAAATCATTTGGAAACAAGCCTGGCTTTGTATATGATAATCTCCCCATCTGCTGCACTCTTGGTCTTGTAGACCCATATGCATCTGACAAGTTTCCTCCCAGAAGGAATGAGAACCAGATCCCAAGTCTGGTTCTCGAGGAGGGAGTTCTACTCCTCCTGAATGGATGATTCCCAAAAGGGATTTCCAGAAGCCTCACCATAAGACTATGAATCTAACTACTGAACCAAGAAAATATGCCTAGAGGGAAATGGTTCAGTGGTAGTGAGTGAAACAGGAGGCTCCTTGAAATCAAATTGAGTCCTCCTAGTATCGGTTGGATCACCAACGAGATCCCCTGCATCCTAAAGAGTAGTCTGTGCCCACTTGGGCCTCTACTATGGCTCTGCAACTGCATCTGGATTTTTTGAATATGCATCTGACTATACTGACTCTGAATCTGAGTCCTCTGAGTCCGCTAAATCATAACTCTCATCTAAGGAAGAGTCGGCATGTGCATGCTCATCATCTTAGATAGGTGGAAGAATGAAGGTGTCTACATGCGACTGCTAAGGTACATGATAGACACTTTCCTCAAATTGGAAACTATGCTCATTGATGAGCTGGTCTGAGGAAAGATCAATAAGTTGATATCCCTTCACACCATCATGGTATCCAAAAAAAATACACTCAATTCTCTATGGATCAAGTGCCTTCCTCTTTTCAAAGGGAATCTAGGGCCATGCACGTGAATTGAAAATGTGAAAGTGGGTCACTTCGGGTTTGAGGTTGCTCCAAGCCTCGTAGGGGGTATTATCCTTGACAGATATATGGGGAGATCTGTTTTGGATGTATGTTGCACAATTAAGTTCTTCGGCCCATAGTCTCTGTGGTANTGACAAGTCATAAAGACATAATTTTAAATGGTAAAATCCATCAAAAATCACGAAAGAATGCCAGTACGAGGAAAAAATCACATGATGGATTTGGTAATAAAGCCACATTTATTTAACCATTCCTCAACCCCATTGGTGGATGGGAAAAGTTAGTTAATGCGTGAAGAGACATGAACATTTAGCGAGGAGGCAAAAAAGAAGTTGAGGGTCACTAAGCATGACTTATTGTGTTTTCGAGCTACATGCAATAGAGAGTGAACCAGATTGAACTAGATATGAATCAAAGAAGAATTACAACACAAATAAAGTAAAGAAACCTATCACATGAAACAATGGCCCCACTGAAAGTTGGAGCACCATCAACAACAACATGAAAGAAATCAAAATGACCATTAGTTGTTCCAAAGGTTGAGGAAATACTTAGATCTTTGGCTTCAAATTCACAAGAGAACTTCCATAGGGACTATATACCACTGCGAAAAGACAACGTGCCTCAATTTAAAGTACCAAAAGACAGAAAATACCCATTGTACACACCAACAATCCCACCTAGTGTAAGTATTGAAGAGGATATGATAGGAAATATTGCCACCCTCAAATTTGTAGATCACGATATCATAGATGAGTAGAAGTTTCCCAAGTTGGCTAGGGAAAATTAATTGTGCGCCAAGAGCATACCAAGCATATGAGAAATACTTATTGAAGAAAAGACATGGGTAGAAGGACTGGAGAAGTCAAGGATATTGAACCAAATGGAGATCCCCCATTTTGGATGTAGCCTCGAAATCAATGCCCGTGTCAAGTTACTACTCAGTTGCATCCATGGAGGAACATTGTGGCTTGCTCCACTTGTATCGATTGATGCCGAATTGATTGCATAGACCATAGGTTTACCAAAATTAGGAGAGGATCCGACCACATTGTTCAACAAAGTAGGCGATAATTCAATATCAGAATCCATGAAGGAGAAGTTTCACACCTTTAGGGGAAAATGGGGGTTGCATATTTCGGACATCAACGATGAAAGTGTCAAGTTCGCAATGTAGGTGTTGGCCTACAAATTATTGAGGAAGTGTTGAAAGGACAAAGTGCCTTCTATAGTAATATTAATCGCAAAAAAATGTGCAGAGGGGGTCCAAATGATTTGGGCCACATTATTAGTGAATAAGTTTTAAACAAACCGCACAGAGACCCAGGAAAAAGGAATAGAGTTTCATTATGCTTGGATTTTTATCTTTATTGCGCTGGTAGGATGGAAGGAACCGGGTTATTACCAAAGTATGAGAAAAAATGGTAGAGGTATTGCAACTGCATAGTATGCCAACTTATGGCATACACCAAAAAAAGAGAGGAAAACAAACAACAATTTTACATTTTATGTATACTTTGATGTGATCATGTACATCATCACACATACACCACGATTCATTTCTGAGACAGTAAAAACCTATTGAGACATTACATGATTTAAAGCAGGGATGCAACACATGTATGTGTAATAAAAAAAGGACCCTATGCACTAGTGGCTACCAACCAACTACGGGTTGACAAAAAATGTTGTGTGCCTGATCACTAATGATTGGGAAGCCAAGTGGAAAACTCCATCAGAAAAAATGGGCCACTCGAAATATGAAGAAGAATAGGACAAGGATGATGAAGAACTATGTGAGGGGTAGGGGAATGAACATATAAATTTAAATGTGTTGAACCTGCATAGAATAGATCTAGCTAGAAAATACTACATACATTTGCAAAGAGAAATTGAGAAAGAAGAAGAAGGAGAGAAATAATGGAAGAATTCTCATTAACTGTAATGAATAATGAATAATTTACACATGATATACTCTGTATAAATCAATGAATGCACACTGGAGGAGAACCAATGCACCATAGTGGTGGCTTAGATTGATCTGGACACACACCGGTGGTTACAAGAGTGAACTACCACCTATTCTAGTCTCTTAGGAAGTTACGGGAGTGAACTGCCACCTAGCTGAGTTAGCTAGTCAACTAGTCTTTAGTTAACCAATTGAACAGAGTGTAGTGAGGATTATATAAATGAATCAAGGGTATTGCACAAGTATGGTGATGATCCCAAGGCAAGTTCACATTATCATGGTGATGATCCCAATGTTACACGGTGAAAAAACCAATGCAACATCTAGACTCAACTCAACTAGTCAAACTAAAGTGTCAACTGAAAGAGAATATTCTTCGGGTGGAATATTCTCCCCTAAAATATAGGAGACTGGATAATGACTAATTATCACTAATAAACAAGGAAAAACCTTAGGAAACATAAATCCTAGGTGTGTGTGAAGTAAATCCAACACCCCCCCTAAATATCACTATGGTGAAACTAAAGAATGGGTCTCGACAATGAGGCCATGTTAGGTACCCAAATACAAAAGATACACTGAAATTAGTAACCAAAAATTGAGTTAGTAACCAGATGTGGACTTGCGATCAGTGCTATCGCTAGCCCAATTAGAATTAGTAAACCTGATGATATGTAATGTAAATTTTTCTTCATAATGAATCCCAAAGGTGATGGCACCCTGTATATATCGAAGGATACACTTTTTGGCCTTCCAATGTGTCTCATGTGGCTCTTGCATGAACCTGGAAACTGTTCCAACTGCATAGGAGATTTTTGGTCTGGAGTGTGTAAGATACAACAAGCTCCCCACTAGTTGTTTGTATAGTGTGTTTTCAACCAATGGAGTGTCCCCTCCATCCTCAAGTTTGAATCCTGATAGGAAAGGAGTCTAAGAAGACTTGTAGTCTATCATGTGAAATCTCTCATGGAGATGTTGTGCATACTTGGCCTGAGATAGTTTGATGCATGATGCATCCTGACTGATATCGATTCCAAGAAAGAAGTGTAGAATACCCATGTATGTCATCAAAAACCTATCATGTAGAATCCTCTTGACTGCAACAATTGTTGAAGTCAAGCAACCAATGATCAAAAAATCATCAACATACAAAACTAAGAGTAGAAGTGAATCAATCGTCCTGAGCATGTAGACATTTGGGTCTGATTTACAATGTACAAAGTTTTGTGACAACATGTAGGAGTCCATATTGGCATACCATGCCCTCAGAGCCTGCTTGAGGACATAAAGGGACTTATTCATTCAACAAACAAAAGATGATTCCTTCATAAATCCCCGAGGCTGCTCCATATAGATCTCCTCGGAGAGATCACCATGAAGAAATGAATTCTTCACACCCATATGATGGACTTCCCATCCGTTGGCTGTCATAATGGAAAATGCCAATTGTATCCTACCGAAATCATTTGGAAACAAGCCTGGCTTTGTATATGATAATCTCCCCATCTGCTGCACTCTTGGTCTTGTAGACCCATATGCATCTGACAAGTTTCCTCCCAGAAGGAATGAGAACCAGATCCCAAGTCTGGTTCTCGAGGAGGGAGTTCTACTCCTCCTGAATGGATGATTCCCAAAAGGGATTTCCAGAAGCCTCACCATAAGACTATGAATCTAACTACTGAACCAAGAAAATATGCCTAGAGGGAAATGGTTCAGTGGTAGTGAGTGAAACAGGAGGCTCCTTGAAATCAAATTGAGTCCTCCTAGTATCGGTTGGATCACCAACGAGATCCCCTGCATCCTAAAGAGTAGTCTGTGCCCACTTGGGCCTCTACTATGGCTCTGCAACTGCATCTGGATTTTTTGAATATGCATCTGACTATACTGACTCTGAATCTGAGTCCTCTGAGTCCGCTAAATCATAACTCTCATCTAAGGAAGAGTCGGCATGTGCATGCTCATCATCTTAGATAGGTGGAAGAATGAAGGTGTCTACATGCGACTGCTAAGGTACATGATAGACACTTTCCTCAAATTGGAAACTATGCTCATTGATGAGCTGGTCTGAGGAAAGATCAATAAGTTGATATCCCTTCACACCATCATGGTATCCAAAAAAAATACACTCAATTCTCTATGGATCAAGTGCCTTCCTCTTTTCAAAGGGAATCTAGGGCCATGCACGTGAATTGAAAATGTGAAAGTGGGTCACTTCGGGTTTGAGGTTGCTCCAAGCCTCGTAGGGGGTATTATCCTTGACAGATATATGGGGAGATCTGTTTTGGATGTATGTTGCACAATTAAGTTCTTCGGCCCATAGTCTCTGTGGTAGTGACTTTGCATGCAACATGCAAGATGCCATCTCCTTTAGAGATCTATTTTTTCACTCAGCAAATCTGTTTTTCAATGGAGTATAGGGATTGTGTGCTACAACTGAATCCTTGCCTCATGGAAAATATTATGGATCTCATGATTTGCATACTCTCCCTTGTTATCATTTTGGAGGACTTTGATCTTCTTTCCATACTGTGTCTCAACTAGGGATTTGAAATCTTTGAGGTGTTGAAATACCTTGGATTTTTTCTTGAGAAAGTAAATCCATGTAAAACGTGAGAAATTATCAACAAAAATGAGAAAAAACCTCACTTTATTGATAGATGAATACAGGAAAGGACCCATTAGGTAACTGTGGATCATATCTAAAGGCGTAGAATCTCTCTGAGACTTTCCTTTGTCGAATTTCTCTCGAGGGTGTTTTTCGAGAACACATCCCTCACATACTCCCTTGGAGAAATGGATGTCTGTTAGACCATCAACCAATATTTTCTTGCTAAGTTGTTTCATGTATCTGAAATTCAAATGTCCAAAACTTTTGTGCCATATGCTACTAATTTTATCAACATGGGTAAGCAGTAAAGTGAAATCAGGTTCAATGAATTCAAAAAAAGTATACAATATAGAATGATGATTTACCTCACTGATAGAAACCTTGGAGTTGGTTTGCATGTCATATATGTCTACATCATTTTGTGTGAATATGAATTTATTTCCAGTGATGGAATTCGTCATCTAATACACGAAGAGAAGGTTGACGGGAAGTTTGGGAATGGGCAACACATTCTTGAAGCTTCCATTGGTGAGTTCAATCCTTCTTTTGTCGGTCACTTCGACAAAAGAGTTTTCCCCCATTAGAATAGGAGGAACTTTGCATGCATCCAATGAATAATATACTTCTTTTGAGGCAGCCATGTGATGTGATTCTCCTAAATCTACGATCCAAGCATCGAGAGAGGAGCTGATGGGAATCAAGGCATGGCTAGAATTGACTTTCTTGGGATTCAAATATTCTAGATTCTTCTTCTTGGAACCCTCGAGGATGCGATCTACAAGTTTGTTTTGATGAAGTATTTCAGACATTAGATCTATTTTTTTTTCATGCATGCATATTTTGGATGGAATCCTTTGTGACAGTATGTGCATTTCTCCCATTTTCTTCCATTTCCCCCTTTGGATCCGGAGGCATAGGTGAAGGGTTTTGTGTACCCTTCCTTCTTTAGATGTGCATGAGATTTATTTTTTTCCTTATATTTAGATTTATGATATTGGTGGTTTCCATCTTGCACTGTAAGTGCATGCGCCTTTGGGCCTTTTATTTTTCCCATGTTGATGAGCTTGGCTTTCTCTTGTGTAAGGGATTCAATAAAGTCCTCAAGAGAAGGAATCTTCCAGGTGGCTCTAGAGGTGAATCTGACAGAACGGAATGTGGATATGAATATAGAGAATTCAGGACCAAGTTTGGAGAAAATAGTGAGAACCATTTGTTTCTCCTCCTTATATTTATCAACCTCACAAGCTTTGAGTTGCGACAACAAATCCTATAATTTTGTAAAGAAATCTTGGATATTGTCGAAGATTTTTGGATCCAATGTGAAAAATTCCACCTCCAACATGTGTCACCTCATCTCATCCTATTTTCCAAATATCCCTTCCAAGGTGGTCCAATATTCATTGGGAGTCTTATAGGAGTATATGTGAAAAATGAGATCTGGAGAAATAAGACTACAAATTGTTCTGAATGCTTGATCCATTCTATTTAAGTACATGGATTTTTCTATGGATGATGTCGGTTCTGTGTCTATATTCAAGTTTAACCTGTACAATCCTCTGGTTCGGAGATGTATGACTATTTTCTCCTTCCATGCAAAGTAGTTGTAAGGTGTAAGAATGAATTCTTTTTGGAAATCCATCTTTTCACTGTCTTCAATCTTTTGTACTTGCAAAACATTTTGGTGTATCTTTTGCTTAAAAGTAAATCGACTTTGATACCATGTAAACTTTTTGAAACTACACATAATATATCTAGCTATAAAATACTACACACATTTGTAGAGAGAAATTGAGAAAGAAGGAGAGAAAGAATGGAAGAATTCTCATTAACTGTAATGAATAATGAATAATGAATCATTTACACATGATATACTCTATATAACTCAATGAATTCACACTGGAGGAGAACCAATGTGCCATAGTGGTGGTATAGAGTGATATAGACACACACCAGTAGTTACGGGAGTGAACTACCACCTAGTCTAGTCTCTCAGGTAGTTACGGGAGTGAATTGCCACCTAGTTTAGTTAACTAGTCAACTAGTCTTCAATTAACTGACTAAACAAAGTGTAGTGAGGAGTATATCAAGGAATCAAGGGTAATACGCCAGTATGGTAATGAACCAAGGCAAGTGCACATTGGCATGGTGATGATCCCATTGTTTCATGGTGACAAAACCAATGCAACATCTAGACTCAACTCAACTAGTCAAACTGAAGTGTTGACTGAAAGAGAATATTCTCCAGGTGGAATATTCTCCCATAAAATAGAGGAGACTGGATAATGACTAATTATGACTAATAAATAAGGAAAAACCTTACGAAAAATAAATACTAGGTGTGTGTGAAGTAACTCCAACAATAAATGGCCGAGGAAATATGATAGGACCATCAACAAGAGAAGCGCAGTCCCCAGTCCCCTAAACAAGAGTAAAAAAAAAAGATAAGGGGACGGAGATAGTAGGAGGTGCATGAAATAATACCAAAGCGCACAAGGTACAACTAGTCTATACTATGACCAATGATGACATGGACCGAATCAGTTACCAAGTAAGAGACACCACGAAGGAAGTCATTGAGGAAGCGATGGGGTAACAAGAAGAACAACATGAGAAGGTGTAGAATCAATTGGTAATATTGCAAAAACTCTTGGAAGCATCCAAAATAACACCAGAGCATAGAGAAGGTGGAAAAATCGAAACAAATTTGGTAGAGGAAGAACATACTGCTAATCTACCTCTGATCGAGCTAGCAGTTGGGTGCATAAAATTACAAATAAATATAGATGAATTCAAGTTCCCAATGCCCAAAAAAAAATAAGAGATGAATAATTTGAGCCACTTGAACATATTGGTTTCACAAATTCCCATACACATATTACAAAGATTGTAAATAGGCATTTTGCATGAGATTAGGCTCTGGGAAGATGAAGCAAATAGGGAAATCACCAAAGTAATGGATGAAGGGGCTCATTTGCAGTAACAATATGCCACTGCGCTCCAACAAAAGAGAAAATTTGAAGGAAAAATGGAAGGAGAAATGAAGAGAGAGAATGAGGATGAGGAAAGGGCCAGACAAGCTCTAAAAGAAAAGAATGAAGAGGAGATAATGGCGCAGAAGACATAAGTGGATATCCAAAAGTTGTACAAGTAAATTCTAGATGTACTAATAGTAGTAGAGGATACTATGGAAGAGAAGGTCTTAAAAATTGGATAATTCATCAAAGGCTTATGCACAAGAATCAAAGACCTACAATTGCGCAGTACACCAGGAACACCACCAAAGGAAAGAGAAAGAAGAGAGAGAACGATGATGACGGTAGTAATCAACATCAAGAAAGTGGAGGAAGAATGCACAAAAATATATGAGGAAATAATACAAATATAGACAAACCTAGTAGAAGATCCAAAGATGAAGGTAATGGAAGAAAAATTAATGGATGTGGAGGGAAAGGTGTAGAAATATTTAGAAATCATAAACACACTTCCACTGACTGAACAAATGATGACCATTTTCTCATAGAGGTAGCCATATGTGGAAGTTGAAAGGATGTGGGATCAACAAAATATCCTTCAGCAATGTTGAGGACCATTGCAAGAAGAAGAATTGAGGGTGATAGTCTAACTAGCCACTACAAAGGGCAAGGTAAACCAAGAAACATGTGAAATAGAAGAAAATATTAAGGCCCTGACTGTGCAGGGTGTAGAAGAAATTTTTGACACTGAGGATGCAATAATAAAGGAATTTTTTGAAGCTAATGAAGCCTCCCAAAATTTCATCTAATAATGGAGGAGCACGCAACAGGCTTGAGTGGCTCGGGATGATCCATAAGTGAGTGTTGGGGGCTTGTTGAATAGGAATTGTGGAAATAATATTCATGAATACAAGGAATACAAGGAAGAAGGAATACAAGGAAGGATTGGGAGTGCACAACTGAGGCACATTCAAGAGTAGAGTTCATAGTAAGAGGTGTTATCACTCCAGGAAACTCTCCTAGGCTGTAAGTCGGAGATGCCTGGTAACTAACTCTTTTTGGGAAATATTTTCTTAATAATTGATGTGGTTTGTGGATCAAGATGAATATCTAGGGGCTGGACTGTGTTTTCAAGACTGTCTAGAAATACAAAATCTCACAAGGCCTTCTAGCCATGCAGTCAGACAAAGTTTGATTAAATGGGGGAAGAAAGCAGCTATTACACCAAATCATACTTCATACCAACAAGCACAATGGGTTTAATAACCAAAGAAATAGCTTATGATCATCAACTAAAACAATTAACCAGTGAGATGACAGTCACTGCAAATTGAATGAGCATCGGCAAAGAACTTTCACTCATAAACTATCGGAAAACAGAGGAAGAAAATCTGACCACACAACTGAAGGAAGCTTGAATTTTTTTATATAATAAGAATAAGTCTGTTGGTTACAGAGACAACATCATAGTACTCAAAATCCACCCCCCCTTTCTTAGTCTTCAGAATGTAGCTTTATAGCTTTTACAAGATGTTCTCAGATCCTAATATGGATCTGTTTTGCTAAAAACAGTAAAGAAAACTAATTTACATAAATGTAGAGATAAATCCTCAAAATGAGGGTGATCTTCATGTGCTGGTCCAATATCTGTTCAAACAGTTGGTGAAGTGATGAYTAGCCTTCCAAGGCTCCTCCATTTGACATCATAAGGATTAMAAATTCGAATTTGATGAGYTGTTCTATTCATTCCTAATACTCTGCCTTCAAAAATGACCAAAACTTAGCCAAAGACTCCTCTTTTGACTTGTCTTTCCCAAAATAGCCTTTGGATTTGATGGAATAATTCGCCACATGTCTAGTCCAAAAGGTTTCATCTGCTTTTAATTTGAAAATTCCAGATCTGGGCGAAAATCGTAACATTCTAGCCGTTACAGGCTTTCCACAGCACATAGCCTGTAAAAAACGCTCCTGCGCTGTTGAAAGTCGCCACTTTCAACAACTAATGGGTCATAAAATATCGATTTGCGCTGTTGAAAGCGGGCAGATTTTCAAAATCGAATTTCTCGGTCATAGAAAATCCGTTTTGCATGTATAAATAGTTGATTGACATATAGAGAATCTAAGCTATCCAATGGTGTTTTGAGATCTTCATTTGGAGCTCGGGAATGGATTGAAAAGTTCCCTGAAAGATTAAGTATCATTCTTTCCATTTGCAATTCAAAACTCTAAACGGTCCTTTGTGAACAATGTTTGATATGGAACCAAAGATTTGATTTGATGGTGTCAGGCCAGCGGTACCTCCTCTGTACCTGCATCACCGAACTCGTATTTTCCACCCTGGATGCCATGAGTGTTGAGCGTGAGTTCTGGGCCGGGTTAGAATTACAGTCATATCCTGACATGCATAATCGAGTTTCTATCATTGTCCATTCTCATCAGCGCATGCCTTGGATTTACCTGACGTGGGATAATCATGTCATGATTACCTTTAGACGTGGACATCACGCACGTGATTCCTGCTTTCTTTCACAACGACCCGTGGAAAACGCCTCTGTCAACTGTTCGCCTTCGCCTTTCACCAGCGAGCGATTCTGTGGAAAACCCCTGTTAGCTGCGGAAAGTATGCACTTTCAACAGCGCACCCTTTTGTAGAAAACACTCCTTAGCTGCGAAAAGTAAACACTTTCAACAACGCGCCACATTATAACTTCACTGTCGGACCTTTTGAAAAACACCACTTTCAACAACGCATTAACTGATGAAAAGCGCACCTTAACTGTTGAAAGTCGACCCTTTCCACAGCGCACAGTCAACTTTTGTACATTTGTTAGCTGTTGAAAGTGAATTAAGCAAATTTTGAAAAAGAAGACTTCATGGATCACATTATTTTTTAAGATAAAAATAGAAACCTAAGTTTTGCAACTCAAAAGTGACTTGAAGTTACAACCTATCACCTAAACAAGCAAATAAATCTACCGATTTATTTGAGGAGTTAACACTGGCTCCTATTGGGGATGAACACCTCCCTGTGAGGTTTCCAAGAACCTAGTAGTTCCAGTAGCATTTAGCATTGGGCATGGAGTCATCAAGCCTTTAGCACTGATCCCTCTGCAAACCTGTAGTAGCATTGGGCATGGAGTCATCAAGCCTATGCAACTGTTCCCCTATAACTTGCATGCAGCCCAAGCTTATTCATGAAATCAGCAACTGAAAAAGATCAAATTGCTCGCATGACGAACTTATTCTTCTACCTACCCCTACACTAACCATATCTGTCTTTTGTTAAGTGAAATCATGCTTCCAATGAAGCCATGTCAGAAACTGATTTACAGTCACCATGATAGATCTTGAGCTGAAAAGTAATGAAGGCCATATCATACAGAAAAGAGGTTTGAGCAAATGATTAAGACAATCTCCTTCTGACAGAAATATCTTAGCACTTATGCTACTGATAGAATCCAAAATGTCAGCAATAGGGTCTTGAAAATCATAAAACAATACCTCTTCGAGCTGTTGATCTAACTGTAAATTGAAATGATGTTGAAAGATGCCTTTGCTGATCTCATTATTGAAAGTAGGCTGCTCAACCCTTGCAGGAGAAAAATGTAGGATGGACTGCTGCTCTGGACTTTTCATCTCCTCACCTTCTTCTCCATATTTGCTGCAATTCCCCTGTGACTGGACATCTGAAAGTTGATGGCTGCCCTTAACATTTGTCGCAGATCCGAAACTATCGCCCATGAACATTTGCAAGCTAAGGAAATCTGAACTCTTCAGGTTTTCTGAAGAGTAGTGATCCATGAAAACTGCTACTAGATCCTTGAAAAGAAAATAAGGAACATGTTGCGTTTCGGGAAAAAGTTGCATGTCTATGGTAGCCTCTTGCTCGGCCATGACTGTTCTTCTACAAAACGAATGATTATCTTCTTGTCCTTTTGAGATCAACTCATGATCATCAAAATCTACAATTTCATTATCAGAATGAAGCTGACAAGAGGATAACAAAACAAGATTTCCATCACATGGATTAGGCTCAGCTGAGAACATATAATTTATTATGCAATCATCAGTCATCATAGGCTCTTCTTGACTTACAAACTGATCATAAGCTTCACATGCATACCTGTCTCTGGAATACTCAGTGAATATTGAAAAGTCTGACCCTAAAACTGAATTGAACTTACATGTTGGCTGTTGTCCCAAATATGCTCCAACCTCATTTCTTTCCTGTTCAACCATGGCTGTTATTTTTCTGGAAAACTGATCACCTTCTTGTTCCCTGCCTCTAGAACATTTTGCCAATGTTGACGAATTCAGGTCTGAATCTGAAATAAGCTCGTATTCTTTCTGTTGTTCTAAATCTAGTTCACACTCATTACCTTCCTTCTCAGAATCTGAACCATACTGACATTGTTTTTTCTCATGTGCAAGCAGATTGTCGAAGTCAACCCGCTGTCGGATCCTCCTGGAAGCACGGATATTCTCCTCCACCTCTTGAGCATCTTCGAACAAGTTTCCTAATGATGAAGATTTTCTTTCTAACAATAGAAGGACAAGTTCATTATGCTGAGCCATTAGATAATATACCCTGGTAGCGATCTCAGTAGGCCGAATCTCTAATGGGATGTCATAATATTTCCTATGGAACCTTCTGTTGAAAACATTTAAAGATTCTTCCTTCTCTCTCTTCAAAGTACAAAAATCGTTAAGGTACTGATCAAGACATTTATTCTCACCCCAGTGTTTTGAAAAAACATAATAGAAATCATTCCATGAACCAATTGATCCAGGTTCCAAAAGTCTAAACCATAAAGCAACTTCTCTAGTTAGATATTTAGAAAACAATCTCATAACAATATCTTCATGAACAATTTTCAAATTATCAATAAAAATTTCAAAATCCTCCAAATGTTTTTCAGCTGAAACATGACTCTCTCCGGTAAAATAAGGAAGGTACTCAACAAAATATGGAGGATAAGGATGAAGATGAGCTGGTAGCTTAAGAGGTTTAAACACCCTTTGTCTAATCTTAGACTGGAATTCTGTGGGTTGATCATGAGAAATAGTAAGTTGTTGATCAGGTTCAGAAATTATGACCAGAGGGGCTGAGATCTGGGCAGGTCTTGAAACAAGTTCAACCTCCTCAAGGTTGTATGCATGCTCAGATTTAGAGGGAATCTGAATGCAGATCTCGTCTTTAGGAAAAGGCTGAGGTAAAGATATAGGATCGACATCAACAATATAAGGAGGCTGCAAGCTTTCCTCTTCTAAATATGGACTTATAAAAGATGGCTGATAATCTTCTGAATATACAAAGCAGAAAATAACTCTCTTTATATGCGCAGGGAAGAGCATGAAAGGGATGATCAAGAAAAACAACAGTTCATGAAAAAAAATAATGAACTGATACCTGGATCTTGACTTCAGCCTCTTCATATTTTATCAACAAGATCCTCCCCAGTGGAGTCTTTGAATGTGGAGTCACCAGATAGAAAATTACAACCAGGTGAATGTCCAGGCTTTGTCTATCATCAAAGCTGGATCTGTGTCGTGTCCCAAGGAAGCTGAGCTTCAATCTCCTCTCCCCGGCAACGGGGCCAACTTGTTATCACTCCAGGAAACTTTCCTAGGCTGTAAGTCGGAGATGCCTGGTAACTAACTCTTTTTGGGAAATATTTTCTTAATAATTGATGTGGTTTGTGGATCAAGATGAATATCTAGGGGCTGGACTGTGTTTTCAAGACTGTCTAGAAATACAAAATCTCACAAGGCCTTCTAGCCATGCAGTCAGACAAAGTTTGATTAAATGGGGGAAGAAAGCAGCTATTACACCAGATCATACTTCATACCAACAATCACAATGGGTTTAATAACCAAAGAAATAGCTTATGATCATCAACTAAAACAATTAACCAGTGAGATGACAGTCACTGCAAATTGAATGAGCATCAGCAAATAACTTTCACTCATAAACTATCGGAAAACAGAGGAAGAAAATCTGACCACACAACTGAAGGAAGCTTGAATTTTTTTATATAATAAGAATAAGTCTATTGGTTACAGAGACAGCATCATAGTACTCAAAATCCCCCCCCTTTCTTAGTCTTCAGAATGTAGCTTTATAGCTTTTACAAGATGTTCTCAGATCCTTAAAATATGGATCTGTTTTGCTAAAAACAATAAAGAAAACTAATTTACATAAATGTAGAGATAAATCCTCAAAATGAGGGTGATCTTCACGTGCTGGTCCAATATCTATTCAAACAGTTGGTGAAGTGATGACTAGCCTTCCAAGGCTCCTCCATTTGACATCATAAGGATTACAAATTCGAATTTGATGAGATGTTCTATTCATTCCTAATACTCTGCCTTCAAAAATGACCAAAACTTAGCCAAAGACTCCTCTTTTGACTTGTCTTTCCCAAAATAGCCTTTGGATTTGATGGAATAATTCGCCA
>JZKD02S1684764.1:80094-94157 GCA_000966675.3 Picea glauca | reverse complement strand
CCCATACTTAAAAATGATAAACTATTATGATATATGGTTATCCTGGGGCATCATCCCACCAGGATCCTTGATCAAAATTTTAAATTGATCATGGGATTTGTAGGTTTCCATGGCTTCCTTCGCACACAAGTGATAAAGAGTTTCCTTTTTCTTATAAAAAACTCATCCAACCTCCTAGACATGCATGTGGGATAAATAATATAGATTGCAGATCAATGGTGGAGATCCCATGCAGAGGCAAGATCGATGATAGTTGTGCATCATTGCTCCAAGAGGAATATATGTTGATTTTGATGCCCAAATCGAGCAAGAGAGGGCTTGATGGAAAGCCAGTGTCATCAAGAATTTATTGATCATGGTTTCCAAGGATAAAGAGTATATTTTATGCCACAAAACCTCCCCTCTCTTGTTGTCTCATAGCCATTAATTTCAGTCAAAAGAAAAATCCACCTTCAATAAAACATTCCCTGGTATGTAGTAGGCCCCTTCAAATCCCTAGTGTTGTAAAAATAATTCTCTAATAGCACTTTGTAACAGACCTAGATCAACGAACCCAAAATGGTTTACTCTATGCTCTGATATAAATTGTACTCACTACCATGGTACCTCTAAATTTTCCCTTTGAGCTCGATTCAAAATTATGATACCAATTAATTAATAATGAAGCATGAAATAAACACAATAACAACATATGGATTAATTAGTATTCATGGTACACTATAAAATAAATGAACAATATGCCATGCACAAAAAGAACCAACAAGAAGGCACATTCTAAATACATATCAAAAAGATAATAATTAATACATGGTAGAAATAAATATACAAGTAGATAAAAACATGATAGATATAACTTATGTTTAAAAAAACCAATCACCAACTAGATATAGAGAAAGGATGTTCCACTTGACCTTAGACAATGTTTTTCCAAGTCTCAATAAGAGGTCACCGCCAAGATAGGGCTATGAATCCACAAGGATGGGTCTCAGACTAACACTCAACTTCCCAAACTAGTCAATAATCAGGCTCATAGGTTTCTCAACACAAAAAAATCCAATATACCAACTCTCTTCCCCTTCAACTTGCACCACCCAAAGAGAATGAACCCCTTTCACTTCCACACAATCCCTTAGGTTATCTATCTCTTTCCATTTCTCTAGTGATTTTGGTTAGGAATTATCAATGTTGGAACTCTTAGGATTTTCAGCTATGGACAGTTTGTTAAACAACTAAGAGGGGGGGCGTGTGAATCAGTTGTTATTGTGCTTAAACTATTATTCCCATTTTAATCTCTTCATAGAACACTCAATGATGATCACAACGATTTAGAGAAGTAAGCAATAGAATATTAAACATCAATCACACACATGAGATATGAAGAGACAGATATTTCCCGAGGAAACCCATAAAGGGAAAAGACTCTTCTTCTTGATATGATAAGTAATATTTATTTATTTTACATTATCATACTTGTGAGATCCAACTCCTCTTGAGGCTACAAACTCTATTTTCCAAGCTGCAACTTGCTGAGAGCACCAACTCTCTATTTTCTCTAGCACCTACTAGAAGGAAGCACCAACTCCCTGGTTTCTCTAGCACCCTCTAGAAGGAAGCACCAACTCCCTAAGTGTTCCAGCACCAACTGGATGGAAGAAACAACTTATAGTCTGTTAATGGGGCTTAAATCCCCTAATTCAACAACAGGAACCAAACCCACCACCGAGGCCCAATTAGACTCTGCAACGTTTGGACTGGAATGGTTCTCTAGATCTTACAATCTGGAAAAATTATTGATGAGCTTTTATGTTTTCTGGTGAATGCTCTTCCTTCAGTTAAGACCATTTTTTCTATATTTTCTCTTAGGTGGGGCAGGTACAAGATATGCAAGCCAGTATAAACCAACTTGACGAAGATAGGACAAGATTTTTAACTATTGGGAATGGGTCGAGCTTGGGATAACTCACTTTTCGAACATGCAGACAATGATCATATGCCAAAGGGGCTTAGTAATAATACTTTAACCGAAAGAGCATCCAACTGTTGTCTGAGAAAGCTACTTAACATAAACAAGACACATATATGATCAAGATCAGGGTAAGGAAAATAATTCATCTACTGAGACAATCATCACATAGCTGAGGTAAACTACTTAGCATAGAGAAAGAAACACAATTGTAATCAATGTCACGGTAAGCAAAATAATTCATCTACCAAGACATTCATCACACAAAATCACAATGATTTACTTTCATAATTTAAAGAAAGGAACATCAAAACATTGCACCAGATAACTTGACAACATAATTAATTTCTCTTACTCATTTACTGCAACATTCATGGAATAGGAAAGGAAGTAATTCTTCTCCAACTCCAATCACATACATCTGATGAAAATAGCTCGTCTCTAGTCCATAAGGACTTCTTAATTCGTAGCAGTCTCAAAATAATTATCAACAACCAAAAGAAAAGAGTTCTTACAACAACCATTGACACCTTAACCATCGGTTGATGTTCCTATTTATAATATAAAGTCTTAACAGTAATTAACAGTAAAATACAATTTGAGCTAATCAAGAATCACCATGTGGCGTCATCATCTAACAGTCTTTCAACAATCCACCTGAGTTGTTTCCTGAAAAGGGTGGACTCTTTCATAATCAGACCATATGATAAAGATTTCTTCACAGGTGTTGGCCCATGGAAACCTGTGTTGTTCCATTGGAGCCACATAGATTCCCTTGATGTTTGTTGTGTGTGCCCGATATTTTGTGAGGCTGAAGTTCAACTTATGAAGTATGGATCTGGCTTTGATTGGATGTCCTACGAACTGTTGTACTTTCTCGAGATTTGCATCGGTGACCTTTGCACATTATTTGGCCCACGATGCATCTTGTTTGGTGCACAACTTGATCATTCTGCTTAGGTCAATTAATATCGAGATGCTAAAATCGGGAGCTCGACATACTTTGTCACTTCGGTGATTCTTTCAGTTCTTTGGCGAGATCACAGGATAGATTTTAGTCAGTGATTGGGAAGGTTCTTCCTGCAACTAAACAAAAGTAGTTTAGCGATCAAGAAACCCATGATTTGACAAAAATAAACAAAATATCAACACGTACCTGTGCAACTTGCTAGTCTCAGTCATTTTTAATACTTATGTGATCCCAAACACTTCCTTCGAGTGACCTGTGAATCCACCGCTCCTCTTTGGTATAAATGAACACCTCAACATGTTGTAGTGTGGATTAACACCTCTTTGTCTTTCTTCTTTGTAAAATTTTGTAATCTCATGGCGACTGGGTAGGTTAGCCAAGTCGTCGGGGTTGTCTATTCATATGTAAACCAAGCCTGGCAGATTTTTTTTTATTGTATATAAAGAAAAGTTTAAAAGTATCATGATGTGAATCAAACATGTATTCTTCTTTAAATCTTTTGTGTAAAATATTAGATCTTTTGGAATCATTGTTATTACATTGTGAGTTTGTTAATGTTTTTCTTTGTAAAACTTTGATATCAATTACTACTTCCGTAGGATTATCAATTTTGGTTATTAAAAAAAAAAAAAAAAATCATGGAAAGATATTCGGCTAGTGGATAAAAGTCATGCTTGGAATTTCACTTGTAGCGAGAGTTTTTTGAGAAAAGACTAGAGGTCACAGCTGCCAATACCAAGAGTCATTGGAGCGATTAATTAGTTCCCTCTCGCCGATACCGAAATCATTTTGAGAGTTCGATGGTCGACAATGTTGCTTTTATCTATGTGCGACACTTACAATCGCACTTTTATGTCGAAGCCGAAAGAATCGGCCTTCAGAGAAATATTTTCAGAGGCTATATTTGTAAAAGAGATACTCTTACCGGCCGATGCCAAAGAATGTCAGCACTCGGCTACTTTGACTTCCCATACAATTTTCTCTACCTTAATCTTTCATCGATGCCAAACTTCTCAAGTAATCCAGGAGAAATTTGGGTCGTTGGTTCCTTGATCAGTCGTGGTGTTTCTCAAGATGGTTCTTAATATGCTCAAGAGAAACTCAGATATGAAACATATCAGATAAGAAGGTTATCAGGCTCAAACCATGGTGAAAACAATCGAAGGTATAATAAAAGGTGGTACCCAAAAGGAAGTGGTCATAGAACTTTTAGGGTGTGTCGAGCACTCAATAAATGATGATTCATTGGGCGAATGTAGAATCTTTGTCCCATAAAACAGATATCTCTGGTCCTTATTTTATTCATGCCAACTAGAAATATATATGTATTATATATATATGTATTATATATATATATGTATATATTTTATAACTTTTATTGTGTTGTTATTATTGGAAGTACTGCTTTAGGGCTTGGCTGTTTACCAGGAGGGTGTCAGGTTCCCCTCTCAGATTTTGCAAATGATAAGTACCTACCCCGATCTTCTTAGCCACTTGAAAAGGCCCAAACCATAGGCTCTGAAACTTGGAATTCTTCCCTTTGGGTTCATTTACCTTATCCCACTTTATAAATAAGTCTCCTACTTCAAAAAAAAATTCTTTAGCCTTATTCTTATCAAACCATATTTTCACTATCTACTGATGGGATAAAAATTTAGAATTAGCCCTTTCCCTCTCTTCCTCCAGCATGAGCAGAGTGTTGATTCTTTGTTGCATGGTAAAGGATTTATCATCGTTAGAATCTTGGTCCAATTGGAGAGATGGAAGAGAAAGCCCATTCGGGAGAATGGCTTCTTGTCCATAGACCAGGAAGTATGGGGAATTCCCTATAGCCTCTTTGGGTGTGACCCTATCAGCCCATATGGAATTATGTATTTGGTTATGCCAATTTCTATGATTATCCGCAACCATCTTCTTTAGTATCCTCACCAGATTCTTATTGGTTGACTCTGCCACACTGTTTCCTTGAGAGTAATAATTTGTAGAGTACTTGATTATGATTCCCTTGTACAGAGCGAACTCTGTCAATAGGGTAGAGGAGAAGTAGGATGCATTATCAAAGACCAGAATGGAAGGAACACCAAACCTTGTAATTAGCTATTGTTCTATAAATTGGATGACTATTTTCTCATTTACATGGGTCAGAGGGATGGCCTTTGCCCACTTTGTGAAATAGTCGATGGAAGTAAGAATATACTTGTGCAATTTCGAAGAATTGGGCATAATTTATCCTATGATATCCATCCCCCACTGCTCAAACAGTCTAGAGATGGTTACAGGATGAAGTGGGATTGTTTCCCTTCTCTCCTTACCAGTACTTATTTGAAAAGTCTTACAATTCCTGGTGTAAGCATGAGCGTCTTTGAACAAAGTGGGCCAATAATAGCTAGCTCTCAAAACCTTATGAGCGGTGGTGTTCCCTACAAAATGTCCCCCAACAGAGCCATCATGGAGTTCTTTCAACACTTTATCTGCGTCTTCGCATTCGATACATCTCAGTAATACCCCGTCATAGTTGATCTGAAAGAGCATCGAATTTATGAGGCGATATTGTGCGGATTTTAATCGGAGGGCTCTCCTTTCTTTGGGGTTGAGGTTTTTGGGACAAGTCCCATGATGTAATAGATGAGCCAAATCCTTGTACCAAGAGTCTGGTCCCGGTGAAATGTATGCTGCTTCACCACACCATAAATCTATTTCATTATCCCACCCTGGATCTTGGTTTGCTTGATATTGAGCTTCGGCTGCAAGCTTGCACAAACCTTGTCCTTTTGATAACTTGGCAGGTTTTATATCTAGATCAAATTCTTCAACTACTACCATCCAGTTCCCTCTTCTTTCTCCCATTTCTTGTTGGGTAAACAAGGATCGAACTGTGGGGTGTGGCACAATCACCTTAGTGTGATTCTTGAGGATGTACGACCTAAAATTATTTACTTCTTTATAGACTACGTAGGCATGCTTGTCTATGGCGAGATAATTGAGCTCATCTCCTTGAAGGTTGGTGCTCATGAATGACACCGGGGATTCGTTGTTGTCATCATCCTTCTGAGTCAAAATCGTAGCTAGCGATTGGTTAGAGGCGAAAGTATAAAGGTTAAAGTCTCTATTGAAATCAGGACTTCACAATATTGGGGCCCGTGATATGGCAGCTTTGATATTGTTGAAAGCATATTTTCGTTCATCATCCCACTTAAACTTATAATCTTTGCGAATAATTTTTTGTAAGGGTTTGCTGATTTTTACGAAGTTGGGGGTGAATTTCCTTACAAAATTAATTTTCCCGAAAAAAAACAGCATAGCCTTCTTGTTATGGGGTAGCGGAAGTTGAGACATGGCTTTAATCCTTTTAGGGTATATGCGAATTCTCGCTTGAGATATAATATGACCTAACAACTTACCTTCTTCGATGATTCTTTCAGTTCTTTTGCGGGATCACAGGACAGACTCTAGTCATATCGTAAAAGAGATTCTCTTATTGGTCGACATCGAAGAATGTCGGCACTCGAATGCTTTGACTTCCCATACAATTTTAGCTACCTTAATCTTTCACCGATGCCGAACTTCTCAAGTAAGCCAAGAGAAATCTGGGTCATTGGTTCCTTGATCAGTCATGGTGTTTCTCAAAATGGTTCTTAATATGCTCAAGAGAAACTCGGATATGAAACATATCAGATAAGAAGGTTATCAGGCTCAAACCATGGTGAAAACAATCAAAGGTAGAAGACAAGGTGGTACCCAAAAGAAAGTGGTCATAGAACTTTTAGGGTGTGTTGAGCACTCAACACAGTCATACAGGCACCAACCTGTATAACAGGGAACAACAGTTCTCCCTTGCACCACCCTGCCACCCTAGTTTTTCTGGCTGCAACAAGATGGAAGCTACAACTCCCTATGTTCAAGAACCCACTTGAAACTCTGAGGAAAACAGTCCTCCCTAGCACCTCCCAACCACCCTAAAATATAAATATTTGCTTGCTTGAATCTATTACAGTGATACAATATTCATCAATGGCTTACCAATATCATCACTATTCTAATACACTTCTCTACTATGGCTACTTCAATGTCCTCCTCCTCACATATTCATAAGCTTTCCATTATTATACTCTGTCTCTACATGCCCACCTCGACTTTTTCTTCCTCTCTCAGATATGCATTTCTATTCTATGCACTACACTTCTTTTGCACGATTCAGGAGCTGTACACAACCTAATTTTACTCGCATGAATAACTCTCTCTCCAACAACAAACTCCTCTTCTCTGTTCTGCATATATTTATCATGCCCAGTCCTTTCCCAAATCATACACCTAACTCTTCATCCCCTCTGGCAATTACATTGAGTTTGTTCTTCATCCATGGTCGTTATGCCGAGACTCTTTGGCTTCTCTGAAAGATACCATCTTTGACCCTTTTCCATTTGTCAATCGTCTCTATGATGAGTCTTCATACCACTGTTAGATACCTTGAGACTCTTCAGGTTCTCAGACAATCACCTTGCAGCCTCTTCGAATTATGTGGTTGAAACCATCAGTGGATTTATGCAGTTACAATCATTTCGTCTCTAGCAGTTACTGAGAGAACCTTCATGCGCTCATCCCTTTGGTGCTTTTTACTTTCTTGAGAAAAACTATTTAGTGGTCATTTATCTTTTCTGGCTAAGCCCCTTCCTTTCACATGACCATTGGCGATGATCGTATGCCTAACCAATAGTCATTTCATGATTTCGCATTTCGAGTGATCAGCTATGAGTCACCTTGGTTTTCTCAACTTGAAAAGGTATGAAATGGAGCCTAGCACTGCTAGCTCCTTCTCTTCTCTCCTGTTGATGTGACCACTAGTTGTGATCAGAGGCCAAGCACGAGGGTGCTTCTCGATTTCGCATATCGTGACCTTCTGTTGTGATTTGCCTCCAAACTCCCGATACGCGAAACTCCGAAATGACTTCATATCAGAACAATGGTCAAGGTCTCTCTCTTTGATCAATGACTGCAATCAATATCATGGACTCTGAGTTCATTTCAGATCAACGGTCCAGATCCTTGGTGATCAGACAGCCCAAATCATTTCACAACTTCTCATAACGTGAGTTCCTACAACTCTCACCACATGTCCTCTAGATCCAATGACCCAAATCATTTTGTTAATTCGCATTTTGCAAGTTCCTCCAACTCTCACCTTTGACTCTTCCAGTTTGCAAGTCAGGGAAATTCCAATCACTCACCACATGTCCTCTGGCTCCAACGACCAGGATTCCTTCGCATCTTTGGAGTGTTGATTGACTTATAGGATTATCCTCCTTGCAGCTCCACTAGATCTAACCGTTGTTGGTTCTTCATGCTATGATCCGACGACTAAGGTCTAATCTCCTCCTATTTTTTCTCCTCCTGTCTGGACTCTAATCTAACGAACATCGGGTATTATGGATCGGTGATCTACCAGCCATTGTTGCTCCTCCTCCTGAGCTTTGGCTTTCTCAAATATCTAAGTTTCAAAGTCCATGACCTTTGATCCTTCTGTGAGCCTTGATGACTTGGACCTCGTCTAAGTTTTTGGGAATGCTATCTCTCCTGATCTTTGGTAATGGAATTCATCTCGGCCCTGGTGCCCATTTGCACTCTGCGTGTAATGCTACGTTATTCCTTCGCATCTTGTCAACCTTGTTCTTCTGTGTCTTCGCTACTTGTTCTTATGTTTCTTCACTGTTGGATGTTGTTCTTTCCATGTAAACTCTGTTTGTAAACCTGACAACATCATTGTTATTCTTGCCATCAATGACAAGCACACTTTGCCTGTAAACATGCCAACAATCTCCCCCTTTAGCATTGATGGCAACCTTGAATGGCTGCACTATTCTACTTAGAACTCCAACTATATCTCTGCACTATTTTGCTTAGACCTCCAACTGTAGCATCCACACCTTTTCTTCCCCTTTGACATCAATGTCAAAGAAAACATGCTCCCCCTGAGCTGTTGCAGTATTTTTCGGATGTATCAGATATTCAACCAACACATACTCCCCCTTACAGAATTGACTATATTAAGTTGATAATGGGGTCACACCCAACTTCAGGCGTAGATACTCAAACTGAGCTTGTGCAATCGGTTTAGTGAAGATATCAACAATCTGATCTTTGGATGGAGTATAATGCACATAAACCACAAAGTTGGTTACCTATTCTTTCAAGAAGTGATACTTGATGGGTATATGCTTGGTCTTGTATTGAAAGATAAGATTCTTTGACACACTAATTTCACTAGTATTATCACAATGAATTGGGATTGGTGTAGTATATTTTACCTCCAAGTCTGCAAGTGTTTGAAGCATCCACAATACTTGGGTATATAAAGTGGCAGTTGCAATGTATTAAGATTCTGTAGTTGATAAGGAAATGGAACCTTTCTTCTTGCTTAACCGTGATATAAGGGAATCTCCTAAGAAGAATTCACCTCCACTCGTGCTTTTCCTTTCATCCACGCAGTTAGCCCAATCATCATCTGAATAGACTGATAAATGAAAACTCTGATTCCTAGGATACCATAGGTCATAGTCCATTGTTCCTTTCAAGTATCTGAGCATTATTTTGATAGTTAACAAATGACTATGTTTAGGTGTGGCCTAATATCTTCCTACCAGTCCAACAACATGCATTATGTCTGGACAAGATGCTTTGATGTACAATAGGTTTCCTATCATAGACCTGTATGAACTATGATCAACATCAGGTGAGTCATCATCCTTTCTTAATTTACATCCAATGACCATAGGTGTGATCATAGGTTTAGAATATTCCATTTGAAACCTTTTCAACATTTCTCTTAGATATTTTTCTTGAGAAATAAATATTCCTTCATACTTCTGAGTAATTTGTAGGCCAAGAAAAAATAACAGTTCCCCTATCATAGACATTTAAAATTTAAGCTGCATGGCAGAAGAAAACCATTTTACTAGTGAAGCATTATTACTACCGAAGATGATGTCATCTACATATACCAACACAATGAGCAAACCATTACCCTTTGTTTTGATATATAGATTGATGTCAATTGTTCCTCTCTTAAACCCTTTGTCTTGAAGATATGTATACAGTCTATGATACCAAGCACGTGGAGCTTGTTTTAACCCATATAAGGCTTTCTTCATCTTGCAGAAAAAGTCAGGGTTATTTGACATTTGGAAACCCTCTAGTTGTTCCATATGAACATCTTCTTTTGGATCTCCATTTATAAAAGATGACTTGACATCCATTTGATAGACTTTAAACTTCTTATGAAAAGAATAGGCAAGAAACATTCTAATATCTTCTAATCTTGCTATAGGCGCAAATGTTTCATCAAAGTCCAGTCCTTCTATTTGAGAATATCCTTTGCAGACCAATATAGCTTTATTTCTTACAAGATTTCCTTGCTCATTCATCTTATTTTTGTAGACCCATTTTGATCCTATTACATTTTTATCTCCTGGCTTAGGAATGAGTTCCCAAGTGTCATTCTTTTCAATCTGGTCTAGTTCCTCATTCGTGGATTTTAACCAATTTACATCCTTATTGGACTCATTGAAGTTCTTGGGTTCCACCATGGATATGAAGGCTATATGTGATTTCTCAGTGTTTTTGATTATCCTTCTCCTCATTTGTACACCTTTGTATTTTTCACCAATTATCTGACTTGCAGGATGATTCTTTTGAGTAATTCTAGAGTAAGAATTTGATGTTGTCTGCTGATTTGAGTTTTCCTGAGTATTTGCATCTTCATCTGAATCAGATTCTTCTTCTTCTAATTATTGTACCTGTTCAGCTTCAACTTCATCTATATCCTTTGTTGTTGATTCGGTATTGTTCACCTCTCTTACTAGAATTCCTTCATCAACTTTTATGTCAATACAATAAACCAATTTATGCAGCCTCTTATTGTAGCATCTGTATCCTTTATTGTTTGTAGCATACCCTAATAAGATGCCTTCATCAACCCTGACATGATACTTTCCAAGGTTCTCATTATTATTTTTTATGTAGCACTTACTCCAAAATACTTTGAAGTGTTTGATTGAAGCAGGTCTTCCATACCACAGTTCATAAGGTGTCTTGTCACTGTGTGGTATAAGGTGGGCTTTGTTAAGAACATGGATTATTGTGTGTATTGCTTCTACCCAGTAAGTTTGACCAATGTTCTTCTCATTCATCATTGACCTGGCCATTTGCTGCACGGTTCTATTTTGCCTCTCAAGTACGCCATTTTGCTGTGGAGTTATTGGGATTGTGTATTCTCTCTTGATGCCATTTTTATCATAGAATTCCTTAAAATCACTTGACATAAATTCTCCTCCTCTGTCTGATCTTACTTCCTTTAAACTCTTACCTGTTTGATTCTCAGTTAAAGCCTTAAATATTTTAAATTTCTCAAATGCTTCATATTTTTCTTTGAGAAAAGAAACCCAAGTAAGTCTAGAGTAATCGTCAGTGATAAGAATAAAGTAGTTTTCCTTCCCTATGCCTTCATGTCTTGATGGTCCACATAAATCCATATGAATTAATTGGAGTGGTTTCTCTGTTGAAGTAGAGCTCTTGGATTTAAACTAAGTCCTGGTTATCTTTCCTACTTGGCAGGGTTTATGCACAGAGTCTTGTGGCTTTGATATTCTTGGAAGATCTTTTACTACCTCAGGTTTTTTGATATTGATTAAGTGGTCAAAGTTTACATGTCCAAGTATCCTATGCCATAATCACCTTTCATCATGTTTTCTTAGATGACACTCTTCTCTATATTCTTTCAACACATATACATTATTATCTATCCTTATGCCTTTAGACACCACTTGTCCTGAGTTTACAGACTTTATCTTGCAATCCTTGGAAGTGAACACCACTTCACATCCTCTGTCACACATTTGAATTACATTGAGAAATTATGTTTCAGCCCATCTACAAGAAAACATCCTGGGATTTTCTTTTTCCATTACTTAAACTCACCATCCCTTTATCCTTGATTTTACCTGGATCATCATTTCCAAAGGTTACGTTTCCTGACTTGCTTTCACTTAGAGATAGAAACTTACCTTTGTCTCTCGTCATATGTTTAGAGCAACCACTATCAATATACCAAGGGTTCTTTTGTCTTTGAGATGATAGCACTAGTCCACACTTGTCATTTTATTTCTTCTTCCAAACCTTGACATTTTCAACAGAAGGATTCAAATCTGGTTCATAGTTCCTTAAGCGACAGTATGCAGCTTTATGTCCATAATTATGGCAGGTGTAACATTCTAGTTCATTGAATAAAGGATCATAATGATTTTTATGCTTAACATGTGTCCTTTTCCTAGCCATCACATGATTTGTAGTATGTGGTTGTTTGTTACTTAGCTATCTCATTCTTTGTTGCGATAGATATCTATTCCTTGAGTGTCTTGATTTCTCATATCTAAATTTTAAGGAGCAGTTTACAACTTTATGACCAAAGTTAGAACAGTAAAAACAATATCCATAGAAAAATCCTTTGTACCTGAAAAATGGTTTTCTTTGAGCAGGTCAATTTCTTCCATGTTGATGATTTCTTTGAGCAGAGGGTATATTATTTCTTTCTTCTACAGTTTCAGTTTTGGTACTTCTTCCTTCGCTCATTTTTTGTGGTTGATTATCTTCCTTTGTTTCTCCATATTTATTGTTGTCAATTCATGTAGATTTGACAAACTTAATGGATTCTTTGTTGCTTGGTTGACCATTATTTGATCCTTCTTCATAACCCAAACCAGTTTTGAAATTTGGATTCCTTTGCTGATTCAAAATGGTGGCTAATCCTTCTGAGGCTTTAATGCTTGGAAGATTTTGGAGATATAATGCTTTAAACTTCTCCATTTATTTTCTAATTTTTACTACCTCTTCTTCCAAGGCTTTACATCTTGCCTTCTTTTCTGATAACTTTTGTTTCAGAATGTATTTTATTTTTTTTGCCTCTTCTAATTCTACTTTTAGCAGGGAAAAGCCTTCATCAGGTTTTTTACTATCTTTCTCGAACTGTATCAACATTTTTTTTCTTCTTCTTCTTGAGTCTGAGTCTAGCAATTTCTTCTAGAGCACTGATCAGTTCTCCTTCCAAGTCAACCACAACTTCTTCATCATCAACATCACTTCCTATGATTTTATTATCATAATCCTCTTTGGCCATTAGCATAAAGTCATTAATCTTGTCTTCACAAGAAGAGTCATTATCTGTGTCTCCAGAAGAGTCATCATTGTTTACACATAAGCTTTTCTTTTTACCAAATCTTTTGAATTTGTACTTCTCTTCACCTTCATAGTTCTGGTCCTTCTTCTTATGTGGAAGCTTAGATGCAAAGTGACCTATCCTTCCATAGTTAAAACATTTGAAGGGAAGATTTCCTTAGTACTTTCCTGATCCTTTCTTTAGTCTTCTCACAATTCGTTCTTCAATTTCATCAGGCTTATAATCCTCATTCTTATCTACTTTATATGATGCTTCTCTAGAGGTGGGTTTATCTTTAAATATCCCCATTTCATATGCAGTCAATGTTCCTAGAAGTTGATCAAAATCCAAGGCTTTTAGATCATTAAGTTCTTCTATAGCAGAGACCTTCGGGTTGAACCTATTTGGTAGAGATCTCAAAATCTTCTGAACTAAAGAGGGTTCCTCAATTTTTTCAGCAAGTGCTTTCATTGCATTTACTCTTCAACTCTCAAAAAGTAATTTCCAACAACTTCATCCTCTTTCATATTTATCTTCTCAAACTGTACTCTGTAGGTTTGAATCTTGGCATCCTTTACCTTCTCATTACCTTCATAACTGCTAATGCGCTTGTCCCACATTTCTTTGGCAGTTTCTAAATGAATAACTTTTGCAAATTCTACTTCTGAAAGCCCACTTAGAATAGCATTCATAGCCTTAGCATTGAATCTGAAGTCTACCTTGTCATCCTTATTAGCTAGTACAACTGGCTTTACATAAAAAGTGTTTACCACATCCCAGACATCTGCACCTAAGGCCATTATGTAGGTTCTCATCCTAACTTTCCAGAAGGCAAAGTTTGTTCAATTGAATAGGGGGGCCTTATTGGTTGAGGTTCCTTCATGGCTTGACATGTTTAATCTTGTTGATCTACCTTTAGATAAAAG
>JZKD02S1684764.1:58603-80039 GCA_000966675.3 Picea glauca | reverse complement strand
AATCAATTGTTACTGTGCTTAAACTATTATGCCCATTTTAAGCTCTTCATAGAACACTCAATGATGATCAAAATGATGCAGAGAAGTAAGAAATATAATATTAAACATCAATCACACACATGATATATACAGAGACAAATATTTCCTGAGGAAACCCATAAAGGAAAAAACCTCTTCTTCTTGATATGATAAGTAATCTTTATTTTCTTTACATTATCAGACTTGTGATCTCCAACTCCTATTGAGGCTACAACCTTTTTTTTGTAAGATGCAAGTTGTTGAGAGCACCAACTCTATGTTTTCTCTAGCACCTACTAGAAGGAAGCACCAACTCTCTAGTTTCTCTAGCACCCACTAGAAGGAAGCACCAACTCCCTAAGTGTTCCAGCACCAACTGGATGGAAGCACCAACTTCCATTCATACCAGCACCAACCTATATAACAGGGAACAACAGTTCTCCCTTGCACCACCCTGCCACCCTGGTTTTTTTGGTTGCAACCAGATGGAAGCTACAACTCCCTGTGTTCAAGAACCCACTTGAAACTTTGAGGACAACAGTCCTCCCTAGCACCTCCCAACCACCCTGAAATATAAATATTTTCTTGCTTGAATATATTACAATGATACAATATTCATCAATGGATTACTAGTCTCATAACTATTCTGATACACTGCTCTGCTCTGGCTACTTCAATGTCCTCCTCCTCACATCTTCATATTTTTTATGCTCTTCTACTCTGTCTCTGCATGCACACCTCAAATTTTTCTTCCTCTCTCAGATATGCATTTATGTTCTATGCGCTACGATTCTTCTGTATGATTCAACAACTGTACACAACCTACTTTTACTTGCATGAATAACTCTCTCTCCAGTAATAACCTCCTCTTCTCTGTTCTGTGTATATTTATCATGCCCAGTCCTCTTCCAGATCATACACCTAACTCTTCGTCCCCTCTAGCGATTACACTAAGTTTGTTCTTCATCCATGGAAATTATGCCGAGACTCTTTGGCTTCTTTGGTAGCTACCATCTTTGACCCTTTTCCATCTATCAATTATCTCTATGATGAGTCTTCATAGCACTATCAGATACCTCGAGACTCTTCATCTTCTATGACAATCACCTTGTAGCCTCTTCGAATTATCTGGCTGAAACCATGGATTTCTATAGTTACAATCAATTCATCTCTAGCAGTTACTAAGAAAACCTTTGTGTGCTCATCCCTTTAGCGCTTTTTCCTCTCCTAAGAAAAACTACACAGTGGGTGTTTAGATTTTCTAGCTAAGCCCCTTCCTTTCACATGACCATCGACGATGATCGTAGGCCTAAACAATAGTCATTTTGCAATTTCTCATTTAGGGTGATCATCCGTGAGTCACCTTGGTTTTCTTGACTCGAGAAGCTCTGAAACAGAGCCTAGAACTGTTAGCTCCTTCCCTTCTCTCTTGTTGATGTGAACACTATCTATGATTAGGGGCCAAGCACAAGCGTGCTTCACGATTTCTCATATCGTGACCTCCTACTGTGAGTTGCCTCCAAACTCTCAATACGCAAAACTCTGAAATGAATTCATATCAGATCAACGGTTGAGGTCTCTCTCTCTAATTGATGACTGCGATTAATATCATGCACTCTGACTTCATATCATATCAACGGTCTATATCCTTGGTGATCAGATGACCCAGATCATTTCGTGACTGCGCATATCGTGAGTTCCTACAACTCTCACCTTTGAATTATCCAGATCATGAGTCAGCAAAATGATGATCTCTCGCCACGTGTCCTCTGGATCCAATGACCCATATCATTTCATGAATTCTCATTTCATGAGTTCCTCCAACTCTCGCCTTTGACTCTTCTAGTTCGTGAGTCAATGAAATTCCAATTGCTTGCCATGTGTCCTCTGGCTCCAACAACCAGGATTCCTTCGTAGCTTTGGAGTGTTGACTACCTCCTGGGCTTATCCTCCTTGCATCTCCACTAGATATAACCGTTGTTGGTCCTTTGCGCTTCAATTCAATGACTGAGGTCTAATATCCTCCTCCTTGCGCTCCTCCTATATGGACTCTGATCTAATGGAAATCGAGTATTCTAGATCGTTGACCCACCAGCCACTGTCGCTCCTCCTCCTGAGATTTGGCTTTCTCAAATATCTAAGTGTCAAAGGCCATGACCTTTGATCCTTCTGCAAGCCTTGATGACTTGGACCTTTTCTACTTTTCTGGGAATGCTATCTCTCCTGAGCTTTGGTAATGGAATTCACCTCGGCCTTGGCGTTGTTGGTAGCCCCACAATATTTTCACTTATTAAAGCAACGAATAATAAATTTTGTAGCTGCCTCCGCTTAAACATATGAACATTGCTACTTGTGAGATGTGTCTTAGGCTATAAAAGATTTTTATTTTTCCTAGTTCTCATTTTCATGCTTCATTCATGACTGAAAGCATGAATGAAGCATTGAAACTTATGAATTTATTGTAGTTGAATTTAAGGTTTATTTACCTAGGAGAATAAATGTTCATATAAGCCTTTTTAAGGATGATATTTTTCTTTAAGGCCTATCTCATGTCAATAAAATGGTTGCTTTAAAATTTCTCATTGTTATAAGGTATACTCTGGACATTTAAATGATACACCGAGAATCGATTGATGTTAGGCTATGAGTTTGTTTCATGTATGATTCTTGGTAAATCCTTCCTATGGTCATTATGCATTGATTTGTCAAACACCTCTTTTCTTAACCTTATAATGAGAAACTCCACCCTTTACACAATGATGATACTTAAATGCATCTGGTCGTATTTTGTACTCTACTGATAGTGGAAGTTTGAAAATGACTTGTCCATCATTTCAAGTTAAGTCTTGGGCTTTGTGCTGTACTCTTAGCGATTCATTACACAAAACACCTAATTATCGTATGAAACCCCTCATTCCTTCATTTAATTTGTGCGAGGGTTTTATTTCTTTGGTTTTAGCCCTGGTTCTTCCTGTTTGGTAAAACCCTTCATGCTTATAGTGGTTTTTGTTGCCCTGTGATTTCTTGTTTGAACCCACATGACCCATGTTGTCCGTGTCGAACCAAATGGCTCGCAAACCCTGCTCCTGTACGACGACACAAGGGAAGACCTTAAGGGTCAAGGCTGGCTCGAGTTTCTTGAGGAATTTCAAGGTTACAACTTGCAAGCGGCTCAAGAATTCACTCTCTCTTTCAATGTATGTTGAGCCAAAGTAGGTGAAATTCAAGTTGAAATCACCGAGGAGTTTTTGAACCAGGAAATACGTCTTCCCCTTAGCGGGCAAAAAATGGTTTAGAAATTCCAAGGTAGAGGAGGTGTCATGGAGTCTGTTCTTTACATCTAGGAAAATCCAGTACTGTGATAAAGGTATTCCTATTTCTCTGTTAAAGACTAGGTGACACGGTTTATTGGCATTTTTAAGGCAGTTCGTTACCTGTGAAGGTCGCTTCAGCCTCATTTTTCTTTACCACATAAGACTGTTAATGAACTTCATCGGTTTCCAGTTGAACATGCCTTTCTATTTATTGAGAAGTTTATACAAAATGGCCAAGAGGTATAAGAGACAGTGTTTGAATTCCAGTTTATTTCATCATGGGTTGATAAGAATGTTGTTAGTCCATCATTTAAAATTGTAGGGCGATGATTGGGACACTTTCCTATCTCGAAATGGTTTTGTTACATCCTACCCCGTAGAGGTTGGTAAACCCATATTAGAAGAAACCCCTATCCCTTCCATTGACAGAACAGTCTCCTCATCCAAATAAATTTGTGATAGGGCCATGCTCGATGAGCCCATGTCCGAGCAACAAGATGCTGACCCAAAAACCATTGATTTTCATGAGCATGAGAAGTACATTTTACCTAACACCTTTGCAAAAACCGTAAACAGGCCCTCATGCAAACTGTCTAAAAATGACTCGGATATAGGGTTTAAAAACAAAAGGGAAGGGAGATTAATCTCTAAGATCCTACGAAACAAATATAAGTCTCATTTCAGCTCAATCAAAGCGATCGAGGTCCATGAGAGTTCTGATTCTGAGATCAAGAAATTCTTGACAAAAGAAGACCTAAGTTACCTCAAACTAGATCTCAGCTAGACCTACGATTTCGTAGACAATATTCCACCGTTCTTGAAACATAGCGAAGGATTTCCAGGGATCAAACTCGATAAAGATCCCACAAACAACAGTGGTAGCGTTCTGACACACGACCATGGGTATCCTGAACCAACTATCTGAGATCCACGGTGTGAGGTGTGTTTATTTTGGATAGAAAAATATTACACAGATGTCCCCTCCCTTCAAGAGAAGATCAAGACCCTCACAACTCATATTGACTCGTTAACACATGAAAACCACAGAGTCAAGGTTAGTGCACACAGGCAAGGAAAGCGTTTGAAGAGAACTGGAAACGTCATGATAAAAAATGTTGAGTGTGTCAAAGAAGTGATAAATTCTGAGGTTTCATGAGCCAAATTTAGCATTCAGTTGAAAGGTAAAAGATTTGTGTGATTTTTTTGATTTGTTCTTAATTAATATAGATTGAATTGGTTTTATTTTGTTTAAAATAAGACTAGCTATAGAATCAGCAGATTCTGTAGCCACTCTGTTTTCATTCGAAATATTGGAAAATGGTGGTTAAATGAATATCTAAAAAAAATTATTTTCATTTTTTCTTTGAGGATATCACGCAACTTGTGGAGACATAATGATATGGAGAATTTCTGGGGTCATTAGCCATTTCTTTGGCTCATTTTGTAAACAAAAACAAACTCTTTTAATCTTAAGAGATATAGTTTGATATTGACTGGTTTTTTTACCCTCTATTTTTGTAATAATCAAATCATCTTGGGATTTGATTCTATCGTAGAGGATAAGATGTTCAGTTTTCCTAAACTCTTTAAATACTACATATTTTTGTAATGAAACCATCATCGCCTGGGGAAGAGGATGGACAATTGATTTACAGACTTTAATGGAACATCAATACACATTTCGGCTTTAGCTTCTTGTGGATGGTGTCTTCATTTAAGTTTTGTTTATCCTGATATGATAATAGGTTTTGATAGATTTGGTTTTCATGATTTATTATGCTTTGGGATAATTCCTTTATAAATGTTTTCCATAAATGATGCTTCAGATATTAATCATGTGATCATCTATTCAACTTCAATTACAGGATTTCTCCTTAATTTTCATTGAAATATTAAATGAAAGGTTATTGCTAACAGATTTTTATTAATGTAATTAATTGCAATCATGAGATCAAAGTAACTATTGGTATCATTCTTTCTGTTATTAAAATTCAACTGCCAACATAATTGTTCTTCATTTATTCGGAACAGACTTAAGGTTCATTGCAGGTTTCTCTCCTGGACAAGGTGGTTAAATGTTTTCTGATTGCACAGATGTTTGGATGCATATCATTAGCTCACTAACAAGTTAGCCCAATTTCAATTTTCTGCTATTTGTTTATCACTAAAATTCGAACATAAAGTTTGGATTTTGACTATCCATACATTTCCGTTTCATAACATTTTCTTTCATTAGTTTAAGACTTATAAAGGAAAAATCAAAAATGTTTTTATGTGCTTTCTTTATCTTCTTCTTCAAAGCAGTCATTTTCACATTGAGTTTAGTAAGTTTAGATTAAAACTTGCATCTTGTAAATAATGTATATAAATGAGAGTTATCTTTTGCTTAAGTACGCCTATTACAATCACATTAGAGGATATGTACATATATATAGTATTTAGTAATTAGTTATTTATTTATTTTATTTTATTTGTTTCTTTTAGGATTCTTAGATTGGCCAATGGAGCCATTAAACCTATCAAAATGAGTTATACCAAACAAGTTGGGTTACTTAGACAACCCTGGACCAGACTCGTTCTTCCAATTGACAGATGGTCATTTTTGCCCGTCAATAAACACCCACTTGCACTCTGCATGCAACATTGCGCTATTCCTTCTCATCTTCTCTACCTTGTTCTTCTATTTCTTCATTGTTTGTTCTTCTGTGTTTTCGTTGCTGGCTTATTTTATTTCCATGTATACTTTGTTTGTAAACCTTCCATCATCGATGTTATTCTTGCCATCAATGACAAGCATACTCTGCCTGTAAACATGCCAACACAGTTCTCTCTTGAATGCCATTATTTTCATGCCCACATGCATCCCTCCCTTTCTTGAATAATTATAAATTAGTTACATCCAACAAACCATGGATGCTCTCCTTCAACAATTGTTTTCCTTTCATTATTTAAAACCAAGAATGAGTAGAAGAGTGAATTAGATAGGAACAAAAACAAAAATGAATTTTTAGTAATAATGAATGGAAAACCCCCTAAATAATCAAGAACATGGATTAAATATCAAAATCATAATGTGTCCTTCCCCCAAGAAGCTCACATAACCCCCTGTTTCTCTCCAAAATGTAAAGGCTTAGTCCCTTAGCTTTCCCACTCTCTCATGGAATTATAGCCCCCTATAACTCTTGTATATGTCTGTCTCTTAGCCAATAATGTATTTTACTATTAATAATGATCAAAGTATTAGATTTTGTAGGAAATCCATCCTCTTTTAATTGTTTAGGCACTCAGGCCTTTAATCATGTAAAAAAAGGTACATTATTAATCTAGGGACTCAAATCTATGGTATTACATATTTGTTCCATAGTTGAGTAGAGAACTTGGGAGTGGTATTTTGAGAGAAAAATAGAGTAGGAGAGATTTTGTAGCAACCATATATGCCACAGTGTCAAAGGAGATTCCATACAGATTGTCTTTTTTTTTGTACTTGCATTTGAAGAAAATAAAGAAGAGCACCCTCACCTTCCAGTTGGGTTTTCTCCCAGATTAGGTTTCCTAGGTTATATATTTTGTTTATTTGCGGAAAGTGTGTGAGTATTTATTTAGGTTCTTTATTTTTCACATTTGATCTATTTCATACATTTTAAGAATAAAACCAGTAATTAAAGAATCTGATATTTAAAGGAAAATAATCTTCACAGTTAATATTTTAGTATTTTGTTAGATCTATTGTGATGAAATATTTAGTGGAATATCCATGACAATTTACAATTCATATTGGTATCAGATTATATTTTCTTGGGGTATTTTTGGGAAGTTGAAGGGATTCAAGAATCAATTTCATAAGAAAGTCACAAAACACTAGTCATGCCCGATGAGTCTATTCATAACAACCCTTGAGATCCAACAAAGGAGAGAATTAGGAGGCTGGAAGAGAAATTACCTAACATATATTGTAATATGTCCCTCGTCATGGCGACTCTACCAATCAAGATTGAACTGTTTAGAAAAGTTAAAGGCTGGAACTTAGAGATTATATCAGATGAGAAACTAAGGGATAACAAAGACTGAGAAAACAAGTCTCGGAAATAACCCAAGTCTCAGATTTCTTCTCATCGACACTTTTTCAAAACTATTGAACTTTCGACTATCGAAGAGGTCCACATCATATCCAATGCTTCAGGACTTCGATGAAACTCTACTCTATGCAATCTCCAACAAATTTTCCCAAACACCAAACTGTTGAACCACTTGGGGAAATCTAATGGTCCACCTTCTCTCGAATGATCTACGACTGATAATCCCTCTGACACTTCGAAGGATTTCCCTATTGAAACACCGCACAACCCTCGGGCTGTTGAAACTATGGATCCGATGGTTGTGAGGGATTTTCCTTCTTTCGAATAGATCCTATGGCCCAATTTAAACTTTTTGTCCCAATACCATGGATTTCGTGGTTTATCAAACTATTATACCTCTTGAGCTTCTGAACACAACCAAGGTGTTCCCTCAGCACCCTCTTGACACTTTGTAATTTTAATTCTCTAAAAAAATTTCTTCAAAGACCTCTTTTACGGCCCAATTCATACTCAATGTCGAAAACCTGGCTCTGATACCAATTTGTAAGGTCCCCGACCACCAAAGTTGGGAAGTGCCACTACAAAACTTTCATGCTCTATTCTGATAATCAAATTTCCATACCCAGACATAGACTTGTTGGGCTATGGTAGACAAAGATCTTTTTCAGAACATCATACATATAAACTTAAACAACTAATATGCATTCTACTAATACACAAATTAAATGCATAAATCACAATAAAACATACATGCAACAACACATGCCATTCTTATAAATATAAAGACATGTACAAGATACACAACATACAAATTAACATAGAAATGGTACCTATCGTTTTATGAAAAGACCACAAATTGCATGAAAAACTTCCATGAACCTCCCGGCCTTAGACCACACTTCTCTAAGCTATCAGTAGTGGGTCACCCCAGAGCTGGGACTAAATGCCACCCAGGGTAAAGGGATTCCTAGGATAGGAATAGACTATGGAAAGTTGCACAATGCAACATGAAGGAGTCCCTCCTAGGAGCATACTTATGCCCACCAATCATAGACTCTCATTCCCCACATGGATGTCCCATACAGAGAATATGCACCTTCACTGTCCCACTTTCCATCAAATTCTCCACTTCCCTTCCAAGTCTTTAGCAATAGGTTGGATCAAGAGTTATCAGAGCTCTGTAGCTATTGTTGGACTCCCTCCAGGAGAAATCACTTCCCCAACAATCTCTCTCACCTGGAGAGAGTTTCTCATAGGCATGACAACTTGCCTCTTCAATCCATGGGCTTGAAAACCCACCTCTTCAAAACCACATGCCTGAGAACCTGCTTCTTTTGTACAACTACTAATTCAAACGGGTAACCACTATAGAAAAATTGGGTATGGGCTCTGGTAATGACAACAAGCCACACCAATCTAGAGAAAAATATGGGTAGCAACATCAAAATGGCTAGGGTGCGATATGGCTTAGACATTGTGCAATCGTGTTGTGCCTCACAAAAAAAATGAATTAGCTTCACGGGTTTGTAGGTTTCATAGTTTGCATAGGTCCATGATGGAGGAAATGGTCAACTATGTGAATTCTCGGTCTGAGTGTGTGCATGAGTGGGGATCATGGAAAGAATGTCGAGTGAACCCCCACAATGATGGATTTCCCCCCATAAAATGGCATACACCTAGGTTGACACATGGCTCTCATGGGATCTCGTTCCTCTCCACTTGTAGTTCATTCCTCTCCCGAAGGAACTTAGGATAACATGTGTTATTTCCCCAAACCTTAGTCTTTTAGGAAAATATATTATAATATTCCCTTGGCAATAATCCCTCTAGCTTAGCCCTTTTTTCCCATCCTCTCAGCCCCATCCCTTTCCCTACCTAGTGGATATTAGTCCCCCATAACTCTTTAATCATGGTTGTTGTACACAAATCTATGTAATTATATTAATGATGTGAGTATTTACATATACGAAATCAGGCTCCCTGGCTTTCAACATCTATGCTCTCCAGCCTAATAAACACATAATCCTCCCAACTTATAAACACTTGGCTTACTAGCCTATAGACATCATTACAATTCAGCAAGGGCTCGGCCTTGGGGTATTACAAGAGGGAGGGGAATTTAATACCCCTAGGCTGAACCCTAATTGTAAATGTAAATGTAAATATGCTTTTAGGTTGGTGAGCCAGGTTATTATAGGATAGAATGATTATATGATTATTAGGCGAGGGATCCTGGATGCGAAGTCCATCGTGACTATATTTTAATTGTAAATCATACTCATATTATTAATTAAGTATACCACGACATGCAGACCAACCAAACAAAATAGATGGGGGCATAAAACCCACTAGAAAGGGTAAGTGATCTAAGAGTTTAGGAAATGGGCTAAGCTAAGGGGGGCTTAATACCAAAGGAATATTTTATTAATATTCCTAAAGTCTAAAGTTTAAAGCATGGGATATTCATTTTATCCTATGTCCTCAAGGGGGAATGTATCAACATGTGGGAGTGTCCATGTGGGGGGCCGTGTAGCTCCCAAAATGACAAGTGTCAATTTGGGAACATGCACATATATTTGGGGGAAATTATTCATTTTCGATCATTCCTTCATCATTGTTACCATTATTCTCTCCTACCATCCGAACTATGCTACTTCCATCACCATACTTGTACTTGGGAAGCTTGGCGCTATGGACAAATAGAAACTTGGTTTGACTGTAGGCTGAAGAGGTGGGTTGTTAGGCCCGTAGGAATTTCTCTCTGAGTGAGAGATTTTCTATGTCAAACAAGCGGTTTTTCAGGCCCATGAGTAGTTTCTCTAGGCGAGAAACTACTCGGAATTGTTCCCTGGTGCACTGGACAATGGCTACAAGGCTCTGAGACTTCCTGTCTGTCATTTTGTTGAAGCCCTGAAAGGGAAGTGGGGAAGCTGAGGGACTATTAAGAAGAGAAGGGGCACACTTCCTGGGGTGGGATAGGCATGTGGGGAATGAGATATTGTAGGCTAGTTGCAGAAGTTGGGCACCTTGGATTGAGAAATTATGATGCTTGTCAGACCTTAGTTTGGCTTAGTATTCCCTTTTCCTTGGTAGAGTTTAACCCCAGCTCGGGGGTGACCCATTGTTGTAATTATGAGTAGTCTGGTCTATGGATGACAAAAACGTGGAAGGTATGCACACAGTTGGTGATTTTTTATCAAAGATAAGTGTCAATTGTGTGTTAAATTATGTGTTGCATCATTATTTTTGCAATCGTTTTTATGGGTTTTTCCTATGTATGTTGCATGTGTATTTCTATTATTATTTTGTATGCTCCATGTGTATTTCTATTATTATTCGATATGAATCTATGTATTTGCATAATATTTGAATGTTTTAATTTTTTATACAGTTCAAAAAAAATTCATGTGGCATAGCCCAACAGGTGGTTGGGGATGTTACAAAGAACCAAGATTTTGTAGGTTTACTAAGGTGTACACGAGTCAGAGAAATAACATTCATGTACATACACAGGAGGCCTTGAGCACTATCATGTATATGTGGGTCGCAGTGATCATTGTCGCGTACATACTGTTGAAAAGTCAACAAGAAATGTGTGTCTAATTTATTTTTCCCTTAAATAAGTTGGACAATAAATATTAATTTATTATCTCATAATTACTTGAAATAGTTAACTAAAATGGAAAATCAGTTAGCTATAGGAAATTCGATTTCAAGGGTTATCTAGTGGGACATGAAAGTCAAATTAGTTGTAACTAAGTGACTTGAAGTTGTAACAGAGTTATAAGTGTAGTTATGTGACTTGTGAATTAGTTTAACTCAATTAAGAGAGTTAAGTTTAGTTGTACTAGTTGTAATTGAACTTACACTAGTGAGAGTTCAATGAATTAATTATTAATTAATTCACAATCAATGATCTCACATGAAACTGAAGATTTACCACTGTTAACTACTTGCATGTCAGATCCAGTGGAGACCCAGTTGAGATAACAAGTGAAAGGGACTGTTTTACTATCAATTGTGACATTAGTGAGTGCAATCATACAAACACACAGACAGTGGATGTGACCATGAGGATTGTGCATCCTAGGCAAGAGGGATTCATTCATTGTAGGGATTTCCATCAGCAAGGATTGCATAGAGGAGGCAGGTTGTCTGGAAGAAGAAAATTGGCACATGAATTTGTCAATTTTTGTATGACAGTGTGGGACTATATTGTACTAAGAGCTCTTGGATTAGAGTTTTGTATGAGATTGTTTCATGATCCATGATATATACATAATATATGATAGTGGGGTTTTTATCTTTAGGATTTCCTGATAAAAACATATGTGTTATGTGTGATTGATCTTTCTTCTTGATATTGCAATTGGTGATCGTGTTTTAAATTCTGCAAGAATATTTGTAGAAGCAATTATGTATTTAATAGTGGCATATAATTTTCAGATCAGGAGAATCCAAGAGATACATAATTTGTATTAAAATTTATACATGGTATCAGAGCACAGAAGATTGCAGAAGCTGAGTTTGTGATTGGATAGAATTTGAATTTGCAGAAAGACTTTCTTGGTGCTACAACTGACTCAAGATCAAAAAGGCTTTCAATGGATTGAGGTTAGAGTATTCAATCGAGGGAATATCAAACTACATTTCTTGGAAGGATATGATGGAGGTAGTACGCGAAGACAATGGCTTGAAGGAATTCATTGACAAAGATGTTCCTATGCCAGATGTTGCAGATGCTGCAAATCTTGATGCATGGAAAAAGAAAGTGGCAAAGGTGAGGATGATTCTGTTGGAGGGAGTACGAGACCACATTGTCTCAAGCCTCCATGGGAAATTCACACCACATGCAATGTGGAAGGTTTTGACATATCTATTCCAAAATAGGAGCGACCATAGGAAATTGGCGCTCAAAGATAAACTCAGGAAGATCAAGATGGAGAAGGGTGACTCCATTCCAAAATATCTCATGAAGTTTGTCCCATGTGGAGATGAACTGGGGAGTGTGGGAATAACAGTCGCTGATGATTATTTGGTGAGCTTGGATCTCCTAGGACTTCCCAAGAAATTTCATAGTTATCAAGACTCTATCAATGGAAGGGAAAAATTGTCAGATTGGGAATGATTATGGTCGGGCAAGGAAAGGGAAGGGGAATAAATTCCATTCAATATCCGAGTTTAAAGGTAAGAAGCTGGATTTTTCCAAAGTGAAGTGTTTTCATTGTCACGAACATGGGCATGTCGCCACTAACTATCTGCAGAAGAAGAAGAATAAGAAGGTTGTTGGAGATGCAGCTGGTGAGGCCCTTTCCTCGCAATTTGAACTTGAATTCTCCTTGATCGCATGCATGGCATCAAGTGCATTGCGATTGGTGTGGTATTTGGATAGTGGCGCTTCCTTCCACATGATAGGAGATACAAATATTTTCAGTGAATTGGAGGAGAGAGATCTCAAAATGCATATAGAGATGGGCGACGATGGACCATACAGTGCGAATGGTATTGGTACCATTACCTTTCAGAGGGAGTCAGGTAAACCATTTCAATTGAAAAATTTTATGCATGTTCTAGGTTTGAAGAAAAACTTGGTCTCAGTCGCAATATTGGAGGACAGAGGCTATGACATTTTTTTCAGCGGTGGAAAATATTTTATGCGGTGGAAAATATTTTATGCGACATAAAACAACAGGTCAATTCAAGAGGATAGGGATTCAAGTTAAGAATCTCTACATGCTAGAGGTAGATGGTTGTGCTGCCATGATGAGAAAGGAAGAAAAAGTGGTGAGCCAAGATGAGGGAGAATTATGGCACAGGTGATGAGCCCATATTCATCATGGAGCCTTGAAGATCATGTAGCAAAAATCTACTGGACTTCCAATGGGAACACTTGCTCGGTTATATCAGTGCAAGGGTTTCACCACGGGGAAGTATGTAAATTATACCTTTCATGAAAAGGAGAACCGTGCTTCGATGATCCTAGAGAGAATTCACACAAACGTGTGTGTACCATTCTATGACGTTGTTTTCAGTGGTGGAAAATATTTTATGCGGTGGAAAATATTTTATGCGACATAAAACAACAGGTCAATTCAAGAGGATAGGGATTCAAGTTAAGAATCTCTACATGTTGGAGGTAGATGGCTATGCTTCCATGATGAGAAAGGAAGAAAAAGTGGTGAGCCGAGATGAGGGAGAATTATGGCACAGGTGATTGGGCCATATTCATCATGGAGCCTTAAGATCATGTAGCAAAAATCTACTGGACTTCCAATGGGAACACTTGCTCGGTTATATCAATGCAAGGGTTTCACCACGGGGAAGTATGTAAATTACATCTTTCATGAAAAGGAGAACCGTGCTTCGATGATCCTAGAGAGATTTCACACAAACGTGTGTGGACCATTCTCAATTGATTCAACATCAAAACATAAGTATTATGTTATTTTTGTTGATGAATTTTCTTGTAAAAGTTGGATCTTCTTCATGCAAAAGAAGGATCAAACATTCTCAAAGTTCTGTGAGTTTAAAGAATTGGTGGAAAAAGAGTCGAGGAAGAAAGTGAAGGCTCTGAGGAGAGATAATGGTGGAGAATACATCTCTAACGAATTCAAATACTTCTGCAGCAAAGAAGGAATTCGAAGAGAACTCATAGTGCCTCATAACCCACAACAAAATGGGGTCGAGGAGAGGAAGAACAGAATGTTTGTAGGTGCAACATGAGCGATGTTGCATGATCAGGGCCTACCAATGAATTTGTGGGCGGAAGCATGCAACACTGTGGTTTATGTGCAAAACCGTTGTCCTCATAGAGTACTTGGCATGAGTACACCTGAAGAAGATTTCACTGGTAAGAAACCTGATGTTTCTCATTTTAAGATTTTTGGCTCATTTGTTTATGTGCATGTGACCAAGAATGCTAGGAGGAAGCTAGAGCCAACTGCTAAAGTTGGGATATTTGTGGGGTACATAGAAACACCCCATAATTATAGTGTGTATTTTCCTAACAGTAGGATTACTGTTATGCGATAGGATATAAAATTCAATGAGGGGAAAAGCCATGCATTTGTCGCTTGAGAGGGAGCTAGACTTGCATACAGAGGAGGAACTGTTGGTTACCAAATATGAGTCTAAAAATGTGGATCAGCCACATGAGGAGGTTCATGGAGTGGAGGAAGCCACTCATGTAGAGCCATCCATCAAAAATGGAAAAATGCGCACCAAGGAAACTGATAGATTGAGACTAGATGTTGCACAGAATGTAGGAGCCCCTACTTCATAGTGCAGATAGAGACAGTCTCCTGATTGATTTAATGGATACATGGATCTCATGAGAAAATTTATTGTGACTGAGCCATCTTTTTTTCAGGAAGAAGTGAAGGATCCCACTTGGTTTGATGCAATGGTGGAGGATTATGACTCCATTGTCAAAAACAGTGCATGGAAAATTATCCCAAGACCGGTTGACAAGTCAGTGGTAGGTTAGAGATGGATCTACAAGGGTAATATTTTAATCATTGTTCTTTATGTTGATGATTTAATACTGACTAGTGATGAGCAGTTGATATACTCATGCAAGGAGGACCTTGCAAAGGAGTTCAAGATGGAGGATATGGGCCTCCTTCATTATTTTCTTGGATTGGAAATATGGCAGGGAGATGGTGAAATTTTTGTTTCTCAAGGAAAGTATGCAAGGGAGATACTGGGTAAGGTTCACATGGAGGGCTGAAAACCCATGGATACTCCTCTTCTAGGAAATTGGAGGAAAGAGGATGCTACTTCTGGAGAGGTAGTGGATGCTACTGTCTATCGACAGTTAGTGGGTTTGCTAATGTATCTAGTGAACAAGAGACTGAACATTTGTTATACAGTTAACTAGCTGAGTCAAGCAATGGTTAAGCATACCAAGCTATTTTGGAAGGTGGGTAAGCATGTCTTTAGATACCTGAGGGGAACATTTGAGTATGGATTATGGTACATACATACGGATGAGGTGAAGTTGCATGGATTCATAGATGCAGATTGGGTGGGCATCCCAATGGACAGAAAGAGCACATCAGGGGGGATCTTTAGTATCATATCTACAGTTGTTCTTGGTACAATAGGAAACAGAGATCCGTGGCACTTAGTTAAACAAAATAAGAATACATGGCAGTGAGTCAAGCTGCATGTGAGGCTACCTGGATGAGAAAGATCTTGGTTATTTTATTTGGTTCTCATTTAGATCCGACAGTGATTCATTGTGATAATCAGAGTTGCATTAAACTCTCTATTAATACTGTTTTTCATGATATATCTAAGCATATAGATATCCGGTATCATCATATCAGAGATTGTGTGCAACGGAAGATCATGTTGCTTAAGTACATTCCTATGAAATATCAGGATGCAGACATTCTGACGAAGGCGTTCAATAGGAGAAAATTTGAATACCATAGAGACAAGATCAGGGTGAAGGATAATCCCTTTCTTGTTGAGAGGGAGTGTTGAAAAGTCAACAAGAAATGCGTGTCTAATTTATTTTTCCCTTAAATAAATTGGACAATAAATATTAATCTATTATCTCACAATTAATTGAAATATTTAACTGATATGGAAAATCAGTTAGCTATAGGAAATTTGAGTTCAAAGGTTGACTGGTGGGACATGGAAGTCGAATTAGTTGTAACTAAGTGACTTGAATTTGTAACAGAGTTATAAGTGTAGTTATCTGAGTTGTGAAGTAGTTTAACTCAGTTAAGTGAGTTAAGATCAATTGTACTAGTTGTAAATGAACTTACACTAGTGAGAGTTCAGTGAATTAATTATTAATTAATTCACAATCAGTGATCTCACATGCAACTGAAGATTTACCAATGTTAACTACATGCATGTCAGATCCAGTGGAGACCCATATGAGATAACAGGTGAAAGGGACGGTTTGACTATCAATTGTGACAATAGTGAGTGCACTCATGCAACCACACACACATTGGATGTGCCCATGAGGATTGTGCATCCTATGCAAGAGGGATTCATTCATTGTAGGTATTTCCATCAGCAGGGATTATGTAGAGGAGGCAGGCTATCTGGAAGCAGAAAATTGGCACATGAATTTGTCAATTTTTGTATGACAGTGTGAGACAATTGTATATTGTACTGAGAGCTCTTGTATTATAGTTTTGTATGAGATTTTATCATGATCCACGATATATACATAATATATGATAGTGGGCTTTTTATCTTTATGTTTTCTCGGTAAAAAAATCTGTGTTATGTGTGATTGATCTTTCTTCTTGACATTGCAATTGGCAATTGTGTTTCAAATTCTGCAAGAATATTTGTAGAAACATTTCTTTATTTAGCAGTGGCATATAATTTTTAGATCAGGATAATCTAGGCAATACATAATTTGTATTAAAATTTCTACACATACATGGGTTTCAGTTATAAAAATCACATACATGTGCGAGATCTATTGTTGATGGTCGCATACAAGTCCATATAGGCCAGTACCGTGGAAATTATTCAGTAGCCAGTTATTTCTAGGGTAGGTTATCAAGTCTTAGGGATGGAAGCAACTTGGTTAAGAGTTGAAGACATATTGGATGGAGCATCCAATTTCCTCTCTTGGAAAGAAAGAGTAACTTTGGTATTTAAGGACTATGACCTTTGGGAGTTAGTGTACATAGTTGTTACTACACTGACAAATCCACCAACTTTGGAAGCTCACAACAAGAAGTAGATCAAATAACATAGGGTCATCTTAGATTAATTTAAGGATCATCTGATTCCTCACTTATCCATGAAGAAGACAGACAAAGAGATATTTGATGATTTGGTAAGGTTATTCCATAGCACAAACATGAATAGGAAGATGGTATTAAGGAATAAAATTAGATCAGACCAAATGTATAGATCTGATAATGTTACCAGCTATATCATGAGGAACATGTAGGTGTGTGATAAGCTTTCAACCATAAGGGATAGCATGGAGGATGTAGAGATTATGAATGTGGCATTGAATGTTCTTCCAAAGTCACGGGAACCATTTGTCAAGGGAGTTTGTGCTCAAGAACATATCCCATATTGGTAGAGACTTTGGGATGACTGCATCCAGGAAGAGACTCAAAAGGAGTCTATGAGAACTAAGTAGGGAGGTAGTGAGGATAAATTGGCTCTCCTTAGTAAGATGAAGAAGGGAAAAGGAAATAGTTCTAGAAATAAGGGTAACATTGATGGAGGATCATCATAGACAAAGAAGAAGAACTTGAGTAAAATCAAGTTATTCTCATGTCACAAGAATGAACATTATGCATCTCAGTGTCTGATGAAGAAGAAAAAAACATTAGCAAAGATGCAACTTGATGAGTTTGCAGCGAAGTTTGAGAAGGATTACTCACTATTTTCTTTCCTTTCCACCAGCACGGCTATGAGGAGTGCATGGTTCTTGGACGATTTATCTAGGAGGATACAGAATGCTCATAGAGGTCCAGGGATATCTGGAATTCTTATAGAGGTAAGGATAAATCATAAATTCTCAATATTTTTTCATCTCAAATTCTCTCAAAAAAAATTCATTGCGTAGAGCTCGATGATATCTTTCCAATGGTGAAAAAATCAACTCAAATGTAGTTAGTCTGTAAATGTTATGTCTGGTCAAATTTTAGGTCAAAAAGGGAAAAAAATTCAAAGTCTAGGTAACACATGTCACCATTGAAAGGGTGACATGTGGCATGACTGTACAGTATGTATGGTGCTAACATGGAAAAACCGTGGAGCACCACATGGCATATCGTACGACTGACTAAGAAGGTGGTAAGGTGACCGTACCGACATTAATGGACCAATTATGTAATGACATGTGGCTTGATCGTACACTTGGTTGACAGGTGGACCAATCAGAGACTGCCATGTGGAAGTCTCCCATTGGCTCAGTATGGTGAAGGAGGAATAAAATTTTGGTTGAGAGCCAGAAGGATCGAACCCAAGTCTCTCGCATAGCATTCCAACAAACTACCATTACACCACGCACTTGAGTCTTAACCATATATGGTTTAGAATTTATTTATGTTGGTTGAAGTTTTCATTTGTGGGAAAAGAGGATTGAGGGATAACCCCTGATCCTATGATTAATATGGAAATCATAGCCCAAGATTCATGGGGGTTATACTATATATACCATTTCATATAACTATATACAATAAACAATAACATAAATATAACAAAGTATCAATGGAGGGAGAGGTGTGTTGGGTCAAACCCATGACCTCCTCCCATTCATAACAAAGTTTTAACCATGATTCCATGACATACAGTTCGTTATAAAAAATCATTGGATTTGTAAGTAATTCGATGCCTATGTGAGCACCAAGGTCAGACCATGGTTTGGCCAACCTGGGATATTTAAAGGGAATGAAACCCAATGCACATGACCTCATATCATTGTAGAGTATGGATTTGGTCTCGAATTTCGTTCCAAAGGGCATGAAGAGTTGGGGATTGCACCGTAATGTGTTCCAAAAAGTTCCTTAAAAAAATTATTTGAAGTTTATACTCATTTTTCTTATAATTTCACAAGGAATTCGATGACATACTATGTTTTTGAGTTTGAGAAATGTGTAAAAAGGTGATTTTAAAAACACAAGCATTTGAGCATTAATAAAGTGGTCTCAATTAGAAGCAAACCCAAAGATGTAGCCCAAATTGGGTGAACTCCATTAACAAACTTGTGAATGTGATTTTGGTATTGTTGTTATATTTTTTCTCAGTTATATTGCAAGTTGTTTAGCATTAAAGCGGATTTGGATAGATAATTAACTTCATATGTGTTATGCAATCACTCAAACGATCATTATTATTTCGAAATAAAGTTATATGTTTATGTGAATTGAATAATAATTAGCATCTAAGTATTTTTTGGATCAAGTTGGTATTAGAGAAGGTTTGTCAAGAGTTTGGAAGTGAATTCTTACAAGATCTAGATTCAGGCTTGGTAAAGGAAATATTGCAAGTTATAAGCCAGAGATTCAAAGGGGATTTCAAAAGAAAAATATTGCTTCCTAAGGAAAGTAAGGGGAAGATCCTCCCATGAGACCCAAGGAAGTTATGGATACACTTCATTCAATTAGGGGAATAATGGATGATTTATATCGAAGAATTCAAAAGTCTGGTGAGAGAGAATCTTTTGTAAAATATGAAGGAGGAGGTGAAGGTGGTGTACCTACAGAACCCTCTTCACCATCATCCTCATCATCATCTACCAAAGGAGTAAGTGATCATTCTTCTCATAGGAAGTGTTGGTGCAATTATATGCATAATATATTACCAAACATAAATTATCGATCGAGATCTGTAATCAGTAGAGTTGATGCACTATATGTGCCGGAAACAGGTGTTTTATCTATGTATGATGAGTATAGCTCAATCAAGAAACAATCAATAACAAGATGATTTGTTCTCACACTTTTTCAAATAACATTCTCCACTCATTTCAAAATCCAGAAAGAAAAATTGATCAACAAATGTATAACTCGGAATTATTTTTCAAGGAATATATCTGCTCATTATAGGCTTATGAAAGATAGAGATGGGATATGATTCTATCTCCTGTAACAAACACACAATCACTCATTAACAGTCTAGAAACTTAATTGAGCTAAAAGAACTACCAGGCAGAGTATAAACACTCCATTATAAGCACATGTATGTGAGATATGGAGGTCTTTATCTCATTTCCTGTAACAACTCAATTCAATAATAACTTGCAAGCAATCCCTATCTATTTTTTCACACTTCTTCAAACCAATGACTTTCAGAAAATAAATCAATACAACTTGACAATTATGGCAGGCTATTTCATTCCTACATAGGAAACATAAGTTTTTATGAGATGATCCATTTATTGGCTTATGTAAGTCAAATGATGGACTCTCAAACTCTTCCTGTACTACCACACTTTGCAACCAATTCTATTAGTGAAATCATAAATGAAATCAAAACAACAATTGCATGAAATAAAAATCTATACTAATAATTTACAATGAGCTTACCAAGATGGATCAGTGGGCCCTTGTCGATGCCAACATGGAAGATTTTATATTAGTAGATGCAAAATGCTAAAATACACACATGATAATTGAATTCAAACTTCCATTGATCTTCAGCAAATAAATTTACAAAAAGAGTCTGTTTAGAAATCCAATCTGCAGCATAATAATTCCTCTCCTTTTGCTTAGAGCCATCACTCAATTTATATACCTTTTACATTGCAAATTTGTCTCTAGACAATCCAAATCATTAAAAATAAAATAAAAACCATTTTCCATCAATGGAAGTCGAGTACAACCATTAGCTAATCAAGGAAATGCATTTCCCATGAATTTGGGCATGATCCTAGAATTTCTGGAAAATTTGCAATGATTTAGGATGAATCGTTCCCCTTGAGATGGAGGTCCACACATGTGATATATTGGGATTTTGGATCGAATTTCCCCATGAAAACACATCTCTGAACAAAACCCATGTCCCCAAATTTTTAGATTCATCGTTATCTACCCAAAAATCGAGGTGAAAATCCAATACCGAAATGTTGGTATTGAAATTCCATAGACAAGGTTTTAGTATTGGATCAACACAGTCACAACCATGAGTACCGGATTAGGTGCAATACTGGTACCGGATACAATGATGAGTGTGCTAGTACTGGATGAAATCTTGAGTTGGTACCAGATGCGATGTTGAGTTGGTACTAGATGTGATGTGGAGTACCGGAATAGGTGGAACATTGGTACCGGAATAGGTGGAGCATTGGTACCAGATCAGATAGGGTACCAGATAATGTTATGGTTGTAGTATCAGATTATTGAAGTACCAGATGAAGCTTCTTAAGAGTCAAATTGATTATGAACGTACATAATCAATCATTTAATCGAAATTAAGCAAGAAAACTAAACAAATCATGCCTTAATCACAAGTTATCTCTCTATGCACATGGACAAGGTCACTAAGTGGATTTGTGGAGGAAATGGTCAACATATGCACATGTGA
>JZKD02S1684764.1:26455-37081 GCA_000966675.3 Picea glauca | reverse complement strand
TCATTAAAATATTCTGATAAGTAAATCTCTTCATTGTGCTTTATTGGTATCCCATTGATCCACCTACTGAAAAATATTAAATTCTTAAGTTACCAGGCATACTTAGTTTACAACCCTAAGTAGTTCCCTGGAGTGATAACAATATGGACGATGCCGGCAAGGGTAGATGATAAGTAATACTCCAACCAAGGGTGACATGGGTTGCGTTTGGCCAAAAGGAGGGAAGCAGGTCACCAAAGGTGACGACAAAAAAGATAATGTAATGAGTGGAAATAAAGGCGTTTGTACAGTAAATAATGAATAATTGGGGAGAAATGTACAAATACAGAAATGGGTGCCCCAGTGTGATATGGCTGGCCCATGTAGGGCATAATTTGCTTGGGAAACTAATGAAGGGTGGGGGCCCCATTGGTGAGTTTCCGTATGAGGTAGGTGAAATGAAGGTAGGTTCGCAGATGGGCAAACTGATTGTGGATGAAATGGATGGTTCATGATATTGCGGAGGTGTAGGTAAAAAAATAGAATCGTAAAGAGATCTGGGATTCCGTGTGGGAAAGCTAGAAAAATGAGGAGAAGGAGTATGTGGTTGATTCGTGACATGATGAAAGACTATCGGGACTCCCATCCATTAAGGGTAATGAAAAAATGATATGAGTGTAAAAAAGTGGCAAAAGGTGCTATGAATGGGACAACTCATGTGGGTAAGAATGCTACTGGGTAACAATACCGGAGATGCAAATGGAGGCGTGGGTACTGCAGAGCCAGGAATAGGAATCCTAGAGGCCAATATCAGAGGGTGTGACTGGAAATGTAAATGCGATACAGCGGGAAAGACTACATGCCAGTGCTGAGTATATACCTGAAGGGGTTGTGTCGATGTATGATGATCAAGTACCTGCACACATGAAAACCAAATACCCACAGTGAACAATATCTGAAAAAGAATCGAAGATATGAGCATGTATTTGATAAGAGTGAAATATGTGCATGCGTACCTGACCAGGGATAAAAAAAGGTGCCTCGGGGGCTTAGGATAAAAAGAGGCCCAGGGACTGTTGTGATGTAGATGATGGGATGTTGATCCCGTGGCTGAAGACAGATTGAAAAATGGACACCGTGGGCTCCTAGAATGGTGAGTGGAAGTTTGGAAAAAGGCCTATATATAGCTGTAGGGCCCACATTTCCACCTCATTTGTACCTGCTGCAATAGTCACTAGACGAGCAGTTTTCAGCGGAGATTGGGAGATATGGGGAGGATAAGGCATCCGATTGAGGATCTATGAGTATCAGGTTAGTGGTCTGATCATCGTGCATAGAAATACATTTTCAATTTTTTGGTAGGGGTTGTACGGAGGGCCGTACAGAGGTATTTAGGGGATATGGGCCCCACATGCGTGGGTGATCCGGTGATAGGCGTGCATACGTGCGCGCCTGCCCACCAGATATATGTGCATGGGAGCGCAGTAGAGGGGATTTAAGGCACGCTCGAAGGGCATGCCTGTGAGTTGAACAGGCACGCACCCGTGCGCATCTATGGGTTGAACAGGTGCGCACCTCGGCGCGTCTATATGGTGAACAGGCGCGCATAGGGGTGTGCCTATGGAACAAACAGGTGTGCACTGATGCACACCTCTGTAGTGAACAGGCGCGCATGCGTGCACACCTGTGGAGTGAACAGGCACGCATGTGTGTGCACCTGTGGGTAACAAAACCACGCCTAGGAGGCAAGGTTGGGGTGTAAAAAAACAACCGAGTCTTTTGATGTTTGGATGGTTTCTTGAGATGACATAGGGATCTATGTTGTCTGCAGGTGGACGATGGTGACGATGCCATTGAGGTGGCGAGAGTGAGACTGGGCTCATTTGCGAGATGTCGTGGCCATTGAGGAGCCCGGTGTGCGTGTGACTTTGGAAACCTGTGGGTTGCTAAAGTTCTTTGAGTGCCCGTTGATACGGGCACATGAGTATCTATTACAGTTCCTAATCTATATGTGGAGTCCAGAGCTGCACTGCTTCCTCGTGCGAGGAGAGAAGATTCCCTTCACTGCGGTGGAGGATGTATATTTCTTGACTGGGCTCCCCTTTCAGGGAACGCCCCTACCGGCGGAGCCGGTGTTGCCTAGGAGTAATTTTCTCGCTGATATTGGCCAGAGATATTGTTCAGGGCAGAACTTTATGTCTGGGACGGTGGTGAGTATATCGGCGATAGATTCCCTGGTGCATCGCTTTATAGCAGCGATGATTGTGCGGGTATATGGGTCACTGGTGACCCAGCGGATTGGTGGTGGCCAACTTCTAGTGCTGGAGAGAGTGTTGGCCGGCGAGCGTTTTTCTTGGGGGCTGACACTACATGCGAGGATGGTGGCGTAGTTGGACCACTGTCAGTCTACTGGTGCAGGGGAGTTTTCTTTTGGGTACATCCTAGTGGCTTGGTTTCTAGAGAGGGTGTCGATGTTGTGCCCGAGGATTCTACTGAGTGTGCCTGGGGTGCGAGAGTCGCGGTTGAGGCGGTGGTCGACTGTATTGCTTCGCCATGGTGGTGGCGAAGGGGGGAACTTATTTTCGGCAGAGGCTGTGCAGGTATGGAGGCAGATGCCGCAGGTGATTTTGCGGTACCCCTATGCCGGGGTGGACTTCCGGGATGATCCGGATATGGTGCTACCTCCGGGGGAGGTTTTTGATCATCGAGGTATGTGGATTGATGATGTAGATATGTATATTTTTTGAGATAGTTGTCCATATTTTTATGATATAGATGCTGATACTATCTGTTATTTGTTCGTATGTGCAGATGTGGCACCTCGCGGGTGTGAGGTAGAGTTGCAGAGAGAGTCGGCTCGGCAGGAGCTAGAGAGACTACCATGGGGAGAGAGACGTCGGTGGGAGGATGCCACGGGGAGACTAGCTAAGCCAGAGAGGGCAGCGAGGAGGCATCGGTTCGATGACCCTGGTGCGGGGCCATCACACGCTCCTCCGGCGGCTGTCGGAGTGGATTTTGTTGATATACGCTGTCGTCTGGAGATGGTTTTACAAGATGTACCTGAGGGCATGTGGTCGCGTATCCAGGACGAGAGTTTCCTGGAGCAGTGTGTGGGGGTGCCGCCACCATGGAGGTCCTTAGTGCGACAAGCAGCGGTGGTTTTTGCTATGACGAGTGGATGCCTACCGCCGGGGCAGGAGGGTCCTGTAGGGGGTGGACCACCACCGCCTGAGGCAGGTGGTGGTGGGCCGCCACCCCCTGAGGGAGGAGCAAGTGGTGGCGAGATAGAGGCACCATGAGCAGTGCATGATTTATATCTTTTTGTTTTGTTGTATATAGGCTGGTGAGCCCATTTTTGTACTGAGGTGCTGCATTGGCCTGCGGATAAATGTATTCTTGTATGTAAACATTCAGATGGCCTGATGGGATTTTATATATACATGATTATACATATTTTGAGATTCATATGTTGTCTACATGTTTTGTGCTGATGAGTTAATTACGTCCATTCTATATATATGTTGTGACAGGTTTTGTGATATGTTTTATGTATGTGTAGCTTGATGTGATATATGCCAATCTAACACCGTGTTAGCTATGTGATCTGTTTATTTGATTTAATTGTCTTGGAATATGTGTAAATGTAATGGAATCAAAATGTTGAGATAACATCCTAACCTGCAGGTATTTGCGAAAGAGGCACGGATCACGTACACGGTACACATTGTTAAGCTGGAGAACGACTAGTTGAGAGTCGAGGAAGACGCTAAGGTGACGAATATGATGATGTTGGGCGTCATCCAGGAGGCCAATGACAGCAGTGTATTCAACTTGGTTGTTGGTTGCTGAACCCAAACATATGCCGCTTGAATGGAGCATTTCATGTGAGGGGGTGTAAAGAGCCCAAGAAACCGAAGCGAGATTTTGTGTCCAATGGCTGGCGCCGTTGGCGTAACCAATGTGGTAGGCTGGTGGAGGAATCATCTATCAATAGCACAACAGATAGTTTATACATGAGGGGAGGAGAAAAAAGATTAAAAACGCTAGAAAAAGAAATAACCTAAAGTAGAATGACTACTTTTAAGCATAAATTTTTTTGAGATACAACCCGTTGACGGGTTCCTTCAGAGCGAGGCCTTCTGGGGAGGCCAGGATGTATGCGCCTTTGGTGAGGCAGTTTTGGATAATGTAAGGGCCATGCCAAAGTGATTCGAATTTGTCATGGCCAAAGGTATCGTGAGCGATATCATAAGCCAGGAGAAGGTCGCCTTCGCGAAATGATCGAAGGTTGACATGGCGATCAAAGGTAGCCTTGGATAATTTTTTAGTTGCCTCGTTGTTCTGTAAGGAAGATCGACGATCTTCATCCAGAGATTCCAAGTTCAGCATGCGCTGCTCCATTGGAGCAGTGTCAGGTAATAGCTCAATTGCGGTGCATAAGGTGGGAATTTTGCACTCGATGGGAAGAGTTGCCTCAACCCCATGGACTAAATGGAATGGTGTGAAACCGATAGCGGTTTTCAAAGTCGTTCGATAAGCCCATAGCGTAGAAAAAAACATATGATGCCAATTGGTTTTATGTTTATTAACCGTGCGCTGTAACATGGTCTTGAGGACTTTATTAACTTCCTCAACCTGTCCGTTTGACTGAGGGTAATATGGTGAGGTAAACTCGTGCGAGAAGCCTAATCGAGATGAGAGTTCGATGGAGATCTCATTCTTGAAGTGTTTTCCATGATATGAAATGAGTTGGAGGGGTACTCCAAAGCGGGATATGACGTGGTTAAAGAAAAAATGGGCTACAATGTCAGCGGTGTTGTTGAAAGTGGGCATATATTCGGCCCATTTGGTGAAGTAATCAATGGAAACAACGATGTATTTGTGTCCATTGCTGGAGGGGGGATTGCAAGTCATAAAGTCGATTCCCCATTTACAAAAAGGGCTGGCAATGATGACAGGGTGAAGAAGAGCAGGGGGAGCTCGGGCTTTGTTGGCATAGAGCTGACATTGCTCACATCGTTTCATGGCATGAATGCAATCATGAAACAAGGTAGGCCAAAAGTAATCGACTCAGATAATATTTTGAGCAGTGGATATACCCGAAATATGGCCCCCACATGTGCCACTGTGGCAGTCATTTAGGACTCTATCGGCCTCGTCAATAGTTAGGCATCGACGAAGAATGGTGTCAACACCCCGCCGGTATAGGATGTCTCCGATGAGAAGGTAGTGGGGGGCCTGATGGAGAATATGTGGACGAGCATCCCATGAAAGGTGGTTACCGAACTTTTGATTTCGGAGGTAGACGAGAAGGTCACTGTACCAAGGATCATCCGAAATAATGTAAAAGAGATGTTCATCGGGAAAGTCAGTATTGACGGGTGTACTGGCAGTGTCAGAGGGGAGGGCCATGACAAGTTCGGCGAGAACGAGGGCCTTCTTACTCTTAGGTGTTGAGAACTCGAGGTCATACTCTTGAAGGATAACGATCCATCGAGCGAATTTGTCATTAACTTGCCGATGGCTGAGCAAGTACTGCATAGGGTTGGAATCTGCGATGACCTTTGTGGTGCGAAGAAGAATGTAATGGCGTAGTTTCTGGACTACGAGGACAACTGCAAGAGGAAGTTTCTCTTCGTGTTTATACTTCAAGGGTGGCCCTGAGAGATTTTTACTGACGTAATAAATGACATGTTCATGATTGTCATCTCTGAGCTAGACGAGGACGCTAGCTACTGATACAGTTGATGCTGATATGTAGAGGATGTAGTCACGATTATAGTCTGGTGCACTAATTAAAGGTGCATTTGAAAGATTTTATTTAATATCGTCAAATGACTATTGAGCATGGTCATCCCAGTGAAATGGGATGTCATGACGTAGTAAACAAAGGAAACTGTGTGCACGTTTGGCGTAATCCAGGACAAAGCGTCTAAGAAAGTTAGCTTTGCCCTGAAGACTCTGAAGTTGCCGTAAATTCCGGGGAGGTGGAATTTCAGTGATAGCTTGGACTTTGAGGGGGTCCACGGTAATGCCTCTTTGGGAAACAATAAAACCGAGGAGGCGCCCTGCGGTGACACAGAACACACACTTGAGAGGATTCAAGAGGATGTTGTATTGACGACACTGCTGAAAGATGATTCGTAAATCATCGAGATGCTGGGTGCATTTCTTGGATCGAGCTGTGAGGTCGTCCAAGTAGGCGAGGATGATTTTAGCCAGATCATGGAAGATGTATGTCATCGCCCGCTGAAAAGTTGCACCGGTATTATTTAAGCCGAAAGGCATGACACGATATGAAAAAGTACCCCATGGGGTAGTGAATACGGTTTTATACTGATTGGCTAGGTGGATTTGAATTTGGTGATAGCCAGAGAATCCATCCATAAAGGAGAGAGCTTTGTGGCCCACGTAGTCGTCGATAATTTGATCGATGAAAGGTGTTGGAAATTTGTCTTTGGGACATGCGTTATTGAGATTGCGAAAGTCTATGCCAATGTGGATAATGCCCTATTTTTTGTCGACGGGTATAGGGTTGGAAACCCATGAGGTATAAGCGATGGAGTAAATAAACCCGACAGCGTGTAATTTGTCAATTTCGGCTTTGATAGTCGCAACTTTGGATGGGTGTAGTGGTCACTATTTTTGGCGAACTGGTGTGATGTCGGGCTTGGTGTCGATGCGATGTTCGACAATAGAGGGATCGAGTCCAAGAATTTTCGTGTATGACTAGGAAAAAATATCCCTATATTCCTGGAAGAGGGCTTTATATGCGTTGATTTCTTGAGGAGTGCAATCAGCTCCAATGATGATTTCTTCCACGATGCCTTTTTTAATGGAAATGTCGATTTTGATGGTGGGGAAAATGTTGGCCATGTTGCCTTCTTCAAATGCATCAGGAGCAGGAATGGGATTTTTGAACCAATTGATAGGTCCTGGTGGGATAAAATCCTTGGTTTCAACCGCGTAAATGGGGTGTTGGTTAGGAGGCATGGGGTCTTCCTGTGGAGAGAAGAGTGCGTGGTGATGTAGCGCATACCAGAGAGAGTCTGTGTGGTTTAACTCTTCCAGTATTTCCTCGTCACATTGGAAACGTCGAGAATACAAGGGGTCGTGAGGAGTGATCTCGGTGACAGTGTGGTTTCCCCCTGATGAAGAAGTAGGGTGAACAATGCTAGGAGACGGTGAGGGTTCACTCGACATAAACCATATATTGAAGTACTGAGGGGTACCCATGGTGGTTGGCTGGAGAGTGTCCGTAGGGGAATGAGCGGGAGAGTTGGGGGGGTTGGGGGGTAAATACTCAGATACATTATCTAAGAACCATGGAGGTGTTGGGAGTGCCTCGGGCTCAGGAGAAATGACATGAAGATCCGCTAGTGACGAGGTAATGTCAATTATCACCTCTGCGGGTCGGTGAAGCAGGGCCAATTGACGTTGCATGTAGTCAAGGATCATAGGACACTGGTATGTAAAATGAACTAAGGAATCATAGAGAGAGCAGGGGTGTCTCATACGTTCATTGACTGAAGTGGTGACATAGCGAATGTCAGTGATATTTGTTGACAAGGACGTATCAGGGCTGGGGTTGTTCTGGAAGTTCTGGCGTACAACGACTAATGTCTGCCGAAAGCATGGCAGTGTTGGGAAATGATGGGTGTAATGGCCATACTCTGAACATATAGCACAAGCGTATTTGGTCCTCAACCCTTTACTGCTGGAAGGGTGGGTGGCAGTGGTGGGACTAGCAGTAGTGGCGGGTGTTGTGGGAGTTTGATTGAGTGGGATCAAATTCTGTAATTCAGGTTGTGAAGGATAGTTGTTGGTTTGGTGGCCCTCTTTCTCACATAGTGCGCAAGGTGGTGGGATGCATGGAGGAAGTGGAGTGGTGGGCTCCTTCTTCTTTCTCCTGCCCTCAGCTATCACAGGTGGATTAGTGAGTAGGGGAGTGGTGGGGGTAAGGATGGGAATCTTCATGGGGATTCCTTCCTATGGGGGAAGGGATGGTCGAGGGACCATCTCAGGTGGGTGTAAATACCACACTGGGTTTTCTAACACCATATTAAGTAGTGTGAGCGTTGCGGCTACCTAAAAGGCTTCTATACCGGGTGGAGGGTAAAAGAAGGGAATTTGAGTGAGGGATTGGGGAACTGTCTCCCAAACTAGACTATGTCCTTGGGGAGAGGTGTAATCGTGGATTGGTGGGGTCGACGAATGTCCAAGGGGGTTTTGAGGAGGGGTTTTTGTGATGACTGGGACATCAGATATGACAAAAGCCTATGTAGGAGGAAGGGTATCCTCTGTGTGAGTTCCATTAGATGATATGATGCATACTTGATTAGTGGGATGAAGGAGTGGGGGTGCTCCATGGTATGTCCCTAACAAGGATGGATCTTTAAAAATCCCAGGACCCATTTTGATGAGTGGATATGCATCTTGGTTTGTGTGGATGAGAGGAAGAATGTTATCAAGGTTGGTGGATGGGTTAGGCTCATAATGTGAGACTTGGTTGATGGTCATGATCTTCCCATTGTGGGGGAACATCATTGTCTGAAAGACGGAAGATGCCACTGCCTTCATAGCATACATGTAGCTACGACCGAACAGGATATTATAATCGAGCGGGGTGTCAATAACTTTGATATTGATGAGAATAGTCTTGCCCCCGAGTTCAACAGGGACATTTTGTAAGAGCCCTTTAGTAGATGATGGTCATCCGTCATAAGCTTGTAATGTGATGGCAGAGGGTATGAGTTCTGGGGAACCAATTTTCTGCCATACTGTTTTGGACATGATGCACGTAGATGCACCTTCATCGATGAACTGTGATGTTCCATATTTTCACTAGTATTTGAAAAGCGATCAAGGTGGGAAGACAAGGTTCTCCGCTATCAAGATCAAAGGTGATGAGTCGGGTATCTACAGGGTCGACTGCCGCCAAGGCGGAGAGTAGTGATTTTCGCTGAGTAGGACAAGTCTGGAGGACTTCCAAAACTGACATGGTAGCTGAGGATTGTGCTAAGTCGTCTACCAAACTATAGTTATGAGCTTCCCTAGCCTGTGGGTTGAGGACATTCCTACGCAATGGGATGCGAGTGATGCAAAGTGATTCTTCAGAGGAAGGGCGAGGGATCACCAACAAGGGTCCCGACGGTGGAGGGTTTGTTTCTGGAGGGATGGAAGGAGACTCAGCGGGTGTATGATACTGATGACTGCGTGTTTGCAGAAGAATTTCTTCCTCACTGGTGAGGAGAATTGTTCACTCTGCTGGATTGTTGGGGTTGAGGTATTGTCCCACCTGAGGTGGGGGATGATGTGTGTCCTGTTGGGTGTTTATCACACCTTGATGTGGAATAGGATTTTGCAGCACGGCGGGAGGGGGTTGTTGCACGTATTTTTGTGGTGCCTGTTGAGGGGCAGGCTATGCAGGAGAATGGGAAAGACTACCAGAATCTTTCAACCATTTGAAATCAACGATCTGGGGGAAATGATGAGTGTAATGGATGAACTCACCGCAAAGGGCACAAGGGAATATGGTTTTAACATTATTTTTCCCTTGGCATTTATTATTATGATTTCCCCCTTGGGGGGTTTGGTTCCCTTGGTTCTGGTTGCCCCCAGTTGGTTGGTGCTGTGGGGGTTGATTCTCTCCTTGACCTGGGTTGTTGTTATTCCTATTCCGTCCTTTCTTCTTGGCATTTTTTGATGGATGAGTTGGGTTGGTTGTATTCAACTGTTCAAAACTTTGGTATTGTTGAGCAGTAGAGGGTTGAACAAAATTTACCCCCACATGAGGATGTGGGGGAGCCATGGGTTGTGGAGGACCAAGAAATGGGAAGTATGGATTTTGTAGTCGTACCGATCCATAAGGTACATAGGAAGGCATAGTTATTTCACTAGGACTATAAGCTGATGTTGAGGGAGTACCACTATTTGTGGGAATAGGTGGATGTATGGGAGGTGTCGGTGGTGGTCCACTGATGGGTGGAGGTATAGCAACAGGGTATGGTTGTTGATAAGGGGGTGGGGGGTAATAAGGAGTTCCCCCGTATGCCGGCGGGTATTGAGGTGTTCCATACATAGGTGGTGGTTTGGGTTGTGTACCATGGTGTGTGGTGGCACCTATTAGTCCGTCTGCTGAGTGAGACATCCCAGGTTTGTATTGGCCAAATGGCACAGGTTTTGGAAGATCAGGAAGTACCATGTATAAGTATCCTGACTGTGCATAGATGAGGTCATGTTGTTGGGTCTTACTGATGGATCCCTCTTCGGATTGAGGGAAGGTGGAAGCTACATCCTTTCCAAGGAGAGAGACAAGTGATCTAAGAAACCAGTCGAGACACTGCTTCTTGGTGGTTTCTTCTTTACACAAACTACGTCGCCTACGCCACTCATGAATGTGGTCAGCGATGTGTGTGGCTGAGGTTTGTTTGAAATTAGAAAGTAGTTCTAGACCATTTTCATGGCGGATGGGTAATTGAAAAAAGGTCAAGAATGCTTTGGCCAATGACTCAAAGGTTGTGTGAGATCCCGATTTTTCTTCGACATACCATTTAGCCGATGGGCCAGTGAGTGTGCGTTGAAATAATCGCAGCCTGATGGAATCATCCATAATGTTGTTGGAGGAGCACCATAGGTGAAAGGTCA
>JZKD02S1684764.1:0-10239 GCA_000966675.3 Picea glauca | reverse complement strand
AACATCAGTGTATGTGAAGAATAGGATTCCTCATGAGATATTGGGGGACAAGACTCTGGAGGAGCTATTCTTAGGGGTGAAGCCAGAGATAGGAAATTTGAGGATATTTGGTTTTCCAATTTACATACATGTTCCTATGTAAAAGAGGATGAATTTGGAGCCTTCACAACATAAGGGTATATTTTTGGGGTAAGACGAGACCTCAAAGGCTTACATGATATTCATTACAACGCAATGAAAGAAAATTATGAGAAGAGATGTTAAGTTCAAGAAGAACTTGGTATATAGGAGTACTCAAGAGTCATAAGTAGTGACAAATGATAGAGAGAAACAGACTCTAAAGGATGAGAAACATTCAGTAGTTTGGACTTCATGTGGGGAGGAGGATTTATCCCCTTCCAGTCTTGTCAAGAGACCCCAGTGGCTATTATAAACATTGAGGGATGATGGTGAGGCTCCTAGGAGCGTGTTCAGAGAGTGCACGCCTATGAACAAGTTTCCAAACTATATAGTGTTTATGAGTAACACCATTGATGTTGAGCCTTCCAGGTTTGAGGAAGTAATAGATAAACAGGTATGAAGGGATGCCATGGTAGAGGAGTACACCTATAATATGAGGAATGACATTTGGGAAATAGTGTCGAGACCAAATGAGAAATCGTTATGAGTTCAAGGTGGATCTACAAGATCCAACATATTGAAGATGGTACAATCGAGAAATTCAAGGTGAGGTTTGTGGTGAGAGGGTTCTCCCAGAAAGAGGGAGAAGAATACAAGGAGGTGTTTTCTCTAGTCACCAGGTATACTTCTATTTGAGCTATTATTTCTAGTTCTTTAGTGATGAGGTGGAGGATACATCAGATGGATGTGAAAAAAATTTTCCTCAACAAGAATATTGAGGAGGAAGTATACATAGAGAAAACTCAAGGATTTGAGGTATATGAGAGGGAGTCTCATGTGTATAGGATTAAGAAAGACTTGTACATACTAAAAAAGGCACCCAAGGCATGGTATTCTAGGATTGACAGGTACTTGTAGAGTATGGGATTTACCAAGAGTGAGATGGATCCTAACTTGTATTTCATACTTATTGGGTCAGATCCATTCATCTTGGTTCTGTACATTAATGATTTATTTCTCAAAGGTGCAAAGGAGCTTATTGTAGGGTGAAAAGTAGATTTATATAGTGAGTTTGATATGAAGGAAATTTCCTTGATGCATTATTTTTTGGGGTTAGGGGTATGACAAGTATCGGGAGAGATATTACTTGGTCAAAAAAAGTACATAGTATAGATCTTGAGGAGATTCAAGATGGATTACTATAAACCGATGGCCACGCATATGATTATGGATCTGAATAAGGTGGTGACTTCAGATTCAAAGTTGGTAGATCTTATGATGATGATGATGATGATGATTATTTTCCATTGAGACCGAATTATTCTATTAGACCTTAAGAGGGTAATGGATTACTTACCATTCTTTAGAATTATTTTTTTGTGATCGAAAAGCATTAAGACAAGATTTCCAATATCACCATAGTTTTGTTGAGTTAAAAGGTTAGGAAGGTTGGTAGTGTGATAAATATTTTCAATGGTGTTTTAAGAATTGACCAACACTTAGTTTCACTATGGAGCTTGTGATAATTTGTTCTTATCTAAGAAATGATTATTTTTTCTTTACACTTGTCAAAATAGAGAGATAATTTTGATCTTCTAGATTAGGGTTGATTACATCCTTATAGTACCTTAATTTTATTTTTTCCGCTAACTCTTTGTCACACCGCATTTTCTCCTTAAAATTTGATTTAATGATATTTTTAGTAGTATCTGTATTCTACAAAATGGTCTCTTCCATGAATCCCCAATGGATTATCCAAGACTAGGCATATTTATTCCATCCTCGCTTGAGTCAAAGGTGGTTACAACTAGATTTTGAAGAAATTTTAGGAAGCCTCTTGTATTCCATGTTGTTTAACTCTCTCTTATACATTAGGTATCTAGACATATCCATTCTCTCAATGGGGGAATGAATTGCCTCTAAAAGGAGGATGTTATAGGGTGTATTTCCTTTAATTTTGAGATTATATGTTATATTTTCCTTATCTTTCTCGATGCTTAACGAGAGATACTGCATCCCAAGAATTTGCATCCATATAGAATAATAGGTTTAAAAAGAGTCTCAAAGAGGAGTTTTTTCTTATCCCATATCCATAGATTGATTGATTGACAATTGTTTTCTAGACCATAATAAGAATAAAAGGAAGTTGATATGGTCCTTGCTGTATTTGGTCAATACCATGCTAGATATGTGTTTTGTTGTGAATACCTTGAGTCGGTTCATGGTGGATCCAAGGAAGGTGCATTTGATAGTAGAAAAACATGTGCTCAATTAGTTGAGAGGTACAATGGAGTATGTATTGAGGTATCTTGGAGGTGATGGAGTGGAGTTGCAGGGATATACAAACTCAGATTGGGTAGGTAGTGCAGTAGACAGAAAGTGCATGTCGGGGTGTTGCTTTAGATTCGGATCAACAATGATTACTTGATTCCGTGGGAAGTAGACTTTTGTAGAACCCAGTTCAACAGAGGAAGAATATATGGAAACGATTATGTCTAGATATGAATCCATTTGGCTTCACAAGTTTCCTATAGGTTTATTTTATCTTGATCAGAAGTTGGAGCCTATGTTGATATGTTATGATAATCAGAGTTGTATCAAACTCTCAGAGAATACAGTATTCCATGACAGGTTCAAGAATATTGAGATCGAATGCCACTTCATTTGAGATAGGATCTAGAGGGGAGCAATGAATCTTCAATATATTTCCATAGATGAGTAGGTTGAAGATATTCTGACCAAGCCCTTGGAGAAAGGGAAGTTTTTTTTCTTTAGAGACAGACTTGGAGTGGTGCATAATACCTTCCTCTCTAAGAGAGAGTGTTGTTTCTAGTGGTATCATCAGAAAATTATTTCCACACAGGTCTATGTGACTATATGTGTGGAAATCGTCTAAATCATTCTACTCTTGAATTTTCTTTAATTGAATGAATTATTAAAGTAAATCTCATAGATGATTTTAGGGGATAAATTTCACAAATGGGATAATTTTCCATGGTTTTTCCCAAAAAAAGATTCACCGATTTCCATTTTTATTCTAAAAATGATTCACCCAAATACCATAGAATAAAATTTGTTTACCTTAAAAACCACCAAAATTTAATAGAAACTATATAAAATCATTAGAAATTTGAATATTTTTAAAAAACTATCGCCAAAAATTTTACATTTTTTATACTAAGGACTAGTAAGCCTAGGTTTCTACATTTTAATAGAAATTTCCATCCTTAAAAGTATCCTCGGTAAATTTATTTTATTAAATAATTGTTTAATTAATCGAGTTATTTAGGGAAAATGGTAAAAGTAATTAACATGTTACTAAATATCAAGTGAGTGTGAGAAGTAATATAAACCATCAATCACTTTGGATATTAGAAATAGATTATAAATATCGATTATAAAAGAAAGGCTAGGGTGAACGAAGAATACACTTGACACTTTGTATTTTTGAGAGTAGAGAGTTTTCTTTTGAGAGTATTATATCACAAAGTACTATGATTCAAGATATTGTATAGGTGGAGAAGGACTTCCATCTCGAGATCAGGTCAAGGAGAAGAGAGAACATATGATCACATATGAAAGTGTCATGTCGTACAAAGATTTATGTATAGTATTTCCATACATTTATGTGAGTTTATGTGGAATTAGTGGTGTACATACATGGGTTTAGTGAAGGAAAGTTGCACACACCTCAAAAAGTGTGTAGTTATAGGCCATACAACATATCAGACTTTGCTAGGTTTGTGTGTAGTTGTACATCTCTCAGTGGGAAATTATCCCTATTGTGAGAGCCCTAATTTTAGCATAGTAAAATCATTCTCATCATTGGTTTTCCCTCTGTGGTTTTTCCAGGGATATCTACCCAAAATATTGGTGTTCACGTCTGCATGATTTTGTTTCCTGATTTTTGTTTCCGCTAGATTTATTGAGTTTAATATTTCAACAATGTATTTTCATTTTGTGAGCTTCTGATATGATTTGCAGTAAGGAAATCACTAGATAAAAAGATACTTAGGTTTTGGAGTAAGATAAAAATAAAAAAATCCATGGCTAGCTATGTACAATCATTCAATACCTAAGTAAATTCATTTTACAATTTACAAGAGGAAGAAAATCACTCCCATAAAGAAGTCACTTGCTTCTCCTAGATGTGTCAAAACACCCCTAGTCATTTTCTTAGAATGACATGAGTTGTTCTCTACAAATGAAGATTCCCAACCATATTTCTTGTATAGGTTGAATTCATGGGGTTGTCAATGCAATTTTGGACTTTCCTAGAAATCATATTTTCACCAATTAAAAAAAATATTTTCTTTGATCCTATTAGATTCTTCAAATTACAAACCTAGAAAAAGGATTTCCTCATAGTCAACTTGTATAAATATTCGGGGTTTTAAAGGGTTAGAAAAAATTATTGATTTCAGTGGCATTGCTAGTCTATGTGGGGCCTCCTATATCGCTCAAGCTAGGGTCTCCTCTATCACTCTATGGGGTAGGATTGTCGCTCTATGTCAGTCCTCTGTTGTCAAGGATGGGGTTTTCACTCTCTATTGTCCCTCTATTTGCAAGGATAAGGATTTATCTCTCTATCAGTCCTCTCTTGTCTCTTGCAGTCGGGGTCATAATTTGTTGTTTACTGTTGTTGGGAGCTCAAATGTAGTGAAGCAAGGATTTTTTTTAGCTTACATTTTTTCCCATTTGGTAATTTATATAATGCATATAATATATTATATATAATTTAGATATTATATAAATATTTTTTTCTGAAGAAAAAGACATAAATTTTATTTCATCCATTGGAGAAAATGAATTTACATTATGTAGATACATGCCCAACATGTATGAATTCAAGAGAGGAAAACTAAGCCAAAGACTTAAGTTGTTTCCAGATAAAAAATGAGGAAAAATCCTTTGTAGATATCATAAAATATTGAAACACATCAAAAACCTCCCATTTGTGAAACAAACGTCTGATGAAAATAAAATCAAGCCACAACCTTTATAGGCCTGTAGAGAAACCAGTCCCTATTGAAAGAACAAAAAAGAAAAAGATGGAAAAGGACTATAGCCTCTCATGGAGCTCTTCCAAGACATGATAGAGTGGAAACCAAAAACATGAGACATCCACCCTCTTTGATCCATCAATGGAAACCCAAACTATACCAAACTTAAAAAACAACATCCCTGTGGCCTAGAGAATCCAAAAAAGACCTATGCATATAGAAACTTTTTGTTGGCCACAGGCCAATTTTGAGGAAAATCCCATTTTTGGAAAGTGAAGATTAATTTGGAAAAAGATAGATGGCATGAAAAGTAGCACGTGTGAGGAAAATCTACATGAAAATAAGGAAAGCATGCAAGGTGCACATGCAAGGAAACCTAACCAAATTAGGGTTAGCATTTTTGTAAGAATTTGTAATGGTTTATAAGATGAAAATTAATATAAATAAGTACCTAGGAGGTCTAGGTCAAACATTGTTACTGATTTTTTCTATGTTTGGTTAGGATAAATACTCTAAGATCTGAGATACTTTTGTAATTTGTTTAGTTGTAGGAGAGTCAAGTGGTTAGAACTTGAGGGTTAGATCATAGGTTGTGGAGCATGGTGCGATCTAGTCAGCCTCACAGAGGTAGTGCAATCTATTTTGTGGTTGTAGGATTATAATTGTAGTGCGTGTGACACCATAATTTGTAGCAACATAATAAGAAGATCCTAAGAGGCCAAATCTTTTTGGACGTATCCCAAGAGAGGGTGAACCATGGTAAAACGTGTGCTATGTGTTGTGTTTATGGTTTATTTACCAATAGGTTTCCATAATTTTGAGGAGAGGCATCTGAGGACCCTGAAAAGAATTTATTCATATGTGAGAATATTTGGGAAGCAAAGCAAATCACAGATGAGGACACAAAACTTTCACAGTTAGCTATCACACTAAAAGACCACACACTGGATTGGTACATGAGTCTAGTTGTAAACAGTCCACAAGGAACAACACAGACTATTGCAGATGTGAAGAAGTTGTTGATAAATGAATTTCATAAGCATATCTCAGAAGATCAGTACATGAATGGGATGATTGAAATTAGACATAAACCAGGTGAGTCTATGTGGGATATTGATCAAAGGTTCAAATGGTTAAAGGGTAAGTTGAAGTATTTCGTGATTGACATGCAACATAGATATCTCTTTGTGAGTTCACTACTACCACATCTAAAATACCCTTTAAGGTAGCAGAAGTTTCAAACTCAGGCAGAGGTCGTGCAGGAAACCTTACAACTAGAAGAAAACCAATATCAGAAGATAGATCCAACAATAGAAGAGCTAAAAGAGGATATGAAGAACCTCACATTTCAACTAAACTAGAATAAGGGCAAAGAGAAAATATAAGTTGTTTGGTGTACCACATGCAGGAAAAAAGGACACCATAACAATGGGTAACTAACTTTTGTGCAGTATATGGAAAAATGGATACCAAACCTATTGCCAATAGGAGGAACATGGTGTGAGATCTGTAAAACACATGGGCATGATCCATATCATTGTCCAATGATGCAAAAGTACCAGACAGTACCCAAGAATTCATACTGCAATTTTTTCAAATCAGTGGGCCACGATGATAAAGATTGTAGGACAATGGACTTGATGAGTTAGAGAAATTCAGATGCATATAGGGTGCAGGAAGAAATGATGATAGGGAAAGATGCACCATAGTTCAACCAGGTACTACCTCCATATAATAACATGCAACAATAGTACAACACTGTGCAACCTCAATATAATAACACACAACCATAGTATAACCCTGCATAGTATAATCAGGTTCCTCAGTACAACACACCACGAGGAGATTGAGGTGGATACAGAGGTGGAGGATGAGGTAGAGGAGGAATTGGAAGAGGTAGAGGTCCAAAAGTATGCCACAACTACAAAAATCTAGTACATTATGCAAGGGAATGTCCAATTCCACCTGTGGCATGTATGTGTTGTCGCACAACAGACCATGATATAGAGGAATTCCCAAAACTTTTGGGGAAGATTCAAGAGAAAAGGAACCAGAAAAATAAGAATGTTCAGTGGACTTTTGTAGAAGCCAGAGATGATGGGAGGAACATAAACATAGTTACAGACGGAGGATCTAAGACATGAGTTGACGCAGTAAGAAAGGAGCCAACATAACACCAATGCGCGAAGAAGAATATTGAACCACAGAAACAATTCAACGCGGGGAAATAAAAAGAAATAGTCAAGGAGGAAAGATAAGAGTTCCTCAAGAAATATGTTTCATATACATCAATCGTGCAACACACTTAAAATTTACCAATGTACAAAATTCCCTCCTCAATGGACCAGACCAATGAAACACAATATGTAGAGAAAGTAAGTACCATAAATATTTTTATGCAATCCCGTGTTAAGCTACTGAATAATCCATCATCTGTTAAATTTTTGCAACATATCTTAGAAACATGTAACACGAAGGTAGAGGGGAAGTTAGAGAAGAAGAAAATCAATCGCATCCATTCAAGAAGAAGGAAAAGCAGGGAATTTAGATTGAATGCTAACATTGGGGATTTCAATATGGGAAACCTTATATTGGACTTAGGCTCCAAGGTCAATGTTTTACCTAAGAAGAGATAGAAATGTATGGGAGATCCCACATTAGGCTAATCACCTATCCATATGAAACTAGGAAACAAGCACAAAGTTCTACCAATTGGAAGGCTAAAGGGTGTGATAGTAGATCTAGATGGAGTGCGCACTAAGGCAGACTTTGAGGTGATAGAAATAGTGGATGGCACAAAACCTTATCCAACATTTCTTGGACTGGATTGGTCATTTGATAACCAGGCCATAATTAACTTGAATACAAGGAATATGGCATTTTAATCAGGATAATACAGAGTCATTGCGCCACTATATCCATAAGAAGGAGAAAGGTTTGTAGATCCCACTTTCTTAGATCTCGAGGAAATCAACCAGTTATACAGAACCACCGCGCGTGAAGAATACTATATTAACCCAACTGTAGATGTGATACTAAGCTAGAGGAGCATCACATCATGTGCATCTAACTTAGATATAGGCTTGGAGAATTGGCAACAGAGATTACATTAAGTGTATACAACAAGGTGTGCAATAATAGAATGCATAGTAAGATGGGAGGGTACAGAGATAAGAGAACCTCCCAGTTTTCATGGGGTGAATGACTTAGAGGAATTCCTAAAAATATATGAGGATGAAGTATTAGAGAATCATGGGATCTTATGACTAGAAATTTGACTCAAGGAAACACTCGCAAGATGGTGTGTTGCGCACAAAGAAACAATTAAGGACTAGTACCAATGTAAGAGGTTACTACGCATTAGATTTAGTGCAGAAAAGGGAAGCAATAGAATGCAGAGATATGATGGACAATGAAAACCAACAGAACATGTGGAGAAATGCAGAAAACTATGGATGATGACACCACTAGAGGAATGGCTTCATCACTTCATCCATACAATGGAATGAATTCCAGAAAACTGGTATGTAGACCAAGAACTACGCAAAGGCACTATAGAATGGACAACATTACAACATAATTTTATAGAAACCTTCTCATTTGAACATGAGAACCCCAACATGGATTCAACACTTAAACATATAAGAGGTGTGATATTTATTGATGAACCAGAGATTGAACTGATGATACAGTATCAAAAACAGAAGATGCAAATAGTCAAAGAACTATTGTCATGTTATCATGTGGAAGAAGAAGCACCAGATGAATATGACCCACGCAATATTCATATTACAAAAATTGAAGGAGAAAGAGAGGTGTAAGTTCCAGGTTTGGATTCATAAGTATTTGTTGCGCAAATCAAGGTGAATAAATTCAACATTGGCACAACTAATAATCCTAAAATGGAAAGTATTTGATACTAGTAGGATGAACAAACAATATAAAGGATAACAGAGCTACTGCATGAATACAGTGACATGTTCCGAACAAATTTTATAGAGATGAAAGGTATATCAAGAGAGCTAGGAGAGATGAAGATACCTCTCAAACTTGAGGCTATATTTGTCATACATAGACCTTATAGACTAAATCCAATATATAAGCAGAAAGTGAAAGCATAAATCGACAAAATGTTGGAAGTTGGTATCATAGAACTAATGGAGGAATTTGAATGGATAATTCCTATGGTAGTTCAAGAGAAGAAACAAGGGGGGATGAGGATTTGTGTAGATCTAAGGAAATTGAATGATGATTTACTACATGACCCTTTCCCTACACCTTTATAGATGAATTCCTAGAGAATGTGGGAGGCCAAGAAGCATATTCCTTTACAGATGGATTCTCAAGTTACCATTAGATCAAGATAGCCCTAGAAAACAGGTACAACTCTATTTTTTCCATAGAATGGGGATCCTACCAATATACAACCATGTTGTTTGGGATGAATAATGCATCAACCATATTTTCAAGAGTAGTCATAGCTTCCTTTAAAGAATTCATACACCCATTTTTAGAAGTGTATCTGGATGATTGGACTGTGTATATTCTTCTAAAGGACCACGTAGAAGTGTTAAGGATAATGTTGGAAAAGTGTAGGCAATTTCAGATATCATTGAATATCAAGAAGTGAATTTTTGGGACACCATTTGGAATATTATTGTGCCATATAGTGTGCAAACAAGGCTTTCTAGTATATCCTGACAAGATTGCAGTTATTGTCAATTTACCACCACCAAAATCAATGTTCCAGTTGAGGGAAACATTGGTACACACATGCTACTACATAAAATTTATAAAATGGTATGCACAGATCACTGCACCAATGGAAAAATTATTGAAGAAGGATACTAAATTTCAGTGGAATGAGGACTTTCAACAAGGTTTGGAAACCGTAAAAGAAAATATGGTCACAACACCTATTCTAGTATTCCCAGACTGGTAAAATACTTTTCTTGTGCATGCATATGCATCAGCTATAGAACTTGTAGAAATTATGGCGCAGCCAGGAGTAGGAGATTTGGACCACCCTATAAAATTTGCAAGCAAAAAACTATCAAAATCAGAGTAGAACTACAATACTACAGAAAGAGGAGGCCTAGCTATGGTCTATGCAATT
>JZKD02S1684753.1:79194-103607 GCA_000966675.3 Picea glauca | reverse complement strand
TTTTTTCCCAAGCATTGGGTTGTGTGCATTCTTGAATGGACCCATTGTATTCTTTTATAAAATCCATTTGGCCAACATATAATAGAAAATATATATTGCTTTGATCTTTCATATTTCTCTTATTGTTTCCTGTCTATAGGTTTTTTTGGTCACAGGCTGTGAGCATCCCTTATGGGAAGCCTCCATTTACATCAACCTTTGAAGTGTTATGTTGAAAATTATTAATAATTTCAATTTTTCTTTCACCATTTAATGTCTCGATGCTTGACGACCAACAATAACTACTAAAGTGATTACTCTATGAGTAGCCTTAGGTTCATGTCTTTCTAAATGTGATAAATACCTTAGCTATGTTTGTTAATATATTTTTTGTGACCTTTATTCGTCTTGCATATTAAACACCAAAAATTTCCTTGGCATCTCTTTACTTTTTTTTCGTCAACAAACCATGTAGTATTTGAGTTTGTGCTATTACTAATTTATTTTCAAAAAAAAAATTGAAATATCTTATGAACATGCCATGCACTACACAATCAACAACCATATCACCATGAATGTTAATTGCATTATTTTTTTCAAATAGGTTTTCATCAATATGAACATCATTGCAACTATCATTTAAATATGAATCTCTTCTTAGAATAAAGTCTTGTTGTTGGTTAAATGTCATCCCTATATTTGTAAAACCAAGTTTGCACCTATTTCTTGTATTAATAAGATAAATCTTAAATTTTAAAGGAATCAACTTGAAATTTAATGTTCAAAGATTAAATGGGTTAATAATGATTAAATGGGTTAAATTATTAGAAGGTGGAATTAAAAGCTACCAATATCCCCTCAAATGGATTGTTGTGATGACTCATCAATAAGTTCTTAAGTTCTTAAGAAAACTCCTTGATGTGTTTTTGTGAAGGCTCACTTATGGTATGCATATAATTAGTAAGTGGATGCTTGGATGAGTGAGACAAGTCTTTAAAATACTTCTTGGATGTTATGTAAGTCTCAATTACATAACAAAATCCATTTTAAAACAAGAAGAATTTTCACATTTTAAAAAATTGAATAAGTAATTAGTTTTATAAAATAACCTAAAAGATAAAAAGGTAGTTTTTATTTGTGTTTCACCTTTTTTCAAAACTATATTTAAAGAAGTAGCTCGGTGATGCTTTTTATGTTTTATATTCTGTATATGTATTATTTTGAATGCATGTGTCATGCATTTGTATGTTAAAAGTTTTGTGAAATTACTAAGCTTTTTTAAGTCATAGTATAAGTGTTTCAAATGAGATTTTAATCAATATGTAAGTTGAGAGGTTATTGAAATTTATTTTATGTTTTTAAGATATTGAAAAACAAATTTTTATTGAGAGTTTTGAAAAAAAAAACTTTTGATCAAGATATTTTTTCTTATGAACTTTTTATTGAGACATATATTTTAGCATCAAAATATCATTTTTATATATCTTTTTCATGCAACTTTAAATTAAAAGGTTATGATCAAATCCAAAATTTATGAAAATATTATTTAACATTTAATCAATTATACTAGTCTCAAATGAGATTTTAATCAATATGTAAGTTGAGAGGTTATTCAAATTTATTTGATATGTAAGTTAGAGGCTATTCAAATTTATTTGATTTTTTTTAGATATTAAAAAACAATTTTCTATTTAGAGTTTTGGCACAAAAATTTTGATCAAGATATTTGTTGTATAAATTTTTGATTGACATATATTTTAGTATCAAAATACAACTTCTATATATCTTTTTCATGCAAATATAAAACTTATGAAAATATTGTTGAACATTTAATCAATTCTTGTGTATAGAAAAATATTGTGCGAGTTAGGTGGACTAAAAACACTTATTATAATTTTCTATAATGAAGAATATATGTAAATAAAAATTAAATTTGAGCAATTAAACAATAATAAAAAAATATGATTGGAGACATAACATGTTGTTACTCAATTCTTCTTTTTACTCCATATTGAAATTGTTATTCAATTCTTCTTTTTACTCCATATTGAAATTGTAAATTTATATATGAGTTATAAAGTGTTAGACTTTAAAAACATGTACATTTGCAAATTTCATTGCCAACATTCTATTATATAAGGTGACATATAGTCATGGTTTGATCCTTTGTCAAGTAGGGAAATACTCTATTTAGTAGAAGCTATTTCAATTTGGAATGAATGTTGAAAGACAAAAGAACAATTGTGTTTATAAGGAGAACAACAAAATGAGTGGAAATAATATACTCAAATCTAAAGAATAATGTTGTTAGAATGATAGAGAAAAATAAATTGATATGTTTCAAAAGTAAGGTACTGAAATTGTGTTTATAAAGAGAACAACAAAAGTAAGGTACTGAAATTGTGTTTATAAAGAGAACAAAAAATGAGTGGAAATAATATGCTCAAATATAAAGAATAATGTTGTTAGAATAATAGAGAAAAATAAATTGATATGTTCCAAAAGTAAGGTACTGAGGTTATAATTGCTAAATTGGGCTATAAAGTAACAATGAAAGAAAATTAAGAAGAGGGGAGTCCATGGTAATGGAAATTAGTTTCGAAGTTTACATGCCCGCCAAAAACAAATATTATTTTATGGCTAACCTTATGCAATACGGTCTTCACATGGGATAACTAGGCATTGTTGGGTTTAGTATGGGGTATATTGTGTAAAAGGGAGGATGAATATGTTGGTCATTTGCTTTCAATCATTGTTCTTATTCGAAGAAGATATCGGAGGAGGTTATGAAACTAGTCGTTGAAAAAGGAAAGTTGGAAGAGAATACTTTACAAAAATGTTCAAAAATTCATTTAAGGATATGTCAATAATTTTCCATAAATCATTGCAATGCACATTGATATGGGCAATCTAGTCAGTAAGAAATGAAAATATATTTTAGAATAAAAGAATTATTCACTTTCAAATTTCTCACTAGATTTGATATGCATATGGAGGGATATGATATTCTTTGTCCATGAAAAAAAGAAAGAACATTAAAAGCTCCAAAGATAGACAAATTAGTGGCATGGGTTTGAAGGCTAACATTTCTAAGAGAAAATCATGAGATCAAGTTCAAAGAAAAAATATAAAATATTTCTAATAACAAAGAAAAACTATACACCATTTGGTTAATGATAAAAATTGCAAAAGATAAAGAAGTTCCACTTTTAGGGTTATAGGTGATTGGGAAAATGGATAAAAAAATTGTTTCTTGTCCCTTTATTAGAACGAATTAAAAAAGCTAGAAGGAAATTTTTAACGTTTTCTTTTCAACATATTTTTAAGGAACTCAACTACAAGGTTGACTAGATTTGTAAATAATTAAGAATTCAATAAGGTAAGATGGAAGGTGTTATTACAAGGTTGACTAACTTTCAAAAGAACTAAGGATTTTTTTAAGGAACTAAGGATTCAAGAAGGTATGATGGAGATGTTTTTAAATGAAAATGTTCAAATATCTAATATTATTTTGATTATGTCAAACTCATGCATTGAATTTTAACCATCTTGAAAGATTATATTTGATCATTAATGTTTATAAATAAAATTATTAATATTTTATACTATACATTTTTGAATGATGTATGTAGCTAAATATTTTATTATTTATCTTAAACACAAAATAAATTTGGCATAAATATTTAAATCTTATTGTTTACAAAAATATTCATTTTTAAATTGATATAATTTTTAAGTAACTATGAGAGTGAGTGTCATTTATATGAAAAATCATATGCAAATAAAATTACCTCTTCATAAATAAATAATCATCTCAATCTTATGTCTGATAAATCTAATTAAATTATAACAATTATTTTTTTTTATAAAAACATAAAATAATCCATTATATTATTCATTATTTAAAAGTTGAATATACAATTAAAAAAATCAAATATAAATAACTGAAATTTCTCATTAATAATCTTAAAGGCACAATCACCTATCTAATCAATCACTTATCTAATGTTTTATTCACAACCACAATCCAAAAACATCAAATATGAACAATTTAAATCCCCACTAATATTTATGTAATGCTGAAAACACAACCATCTATTTAATGTTCAATCAAATATATGATAATAGATGGTTTTGTTTTCAACATTACATAAATATTTCCGCCCAGAGAGAATATGGGCATGCCATCACCTTCATAGTGTACGCAATATCATACTCATATCCAGCTTGATACAGATTTTGATTTTGGGTAGCAGTTTATTGAGATAAGTCTGTTGTCAGTAAGTAAGTGATCGAAGTAGTGAGGCACACGAATTGATAACGAAGAGAATTCACCAGAAAAGAGGAAGGTAATGCGAACTTTTTATTGCAACACGTGATGAAGCACTTTTGGTGACCGGACGAAGCCTTAATCTTCACCAACAATCAGATTGACGACCTCAAGAACTCCCATCCCGTGTAGAGATCTTGCATATATATCGGACTTACAGATTATTTGAAGTTACGGTATCAATTCAAATAAAAATATGGAGTAAAAATAATATTTTAAATCATAGTAATATGTATATATAAAATATATTATATTTATTTAAAAAAAAATTATGGGAAAAATGAATTAATAATAGATCTATTATTATTTTTGCTCATATATATTCATTATTGGACAGTTATGGTATCAATGCTTATATTGTTAAGAAATTAAAATACTAAAGAAAAATAATATTTCAAGTCATAGCAATATGTACACATAAATCATATGAGTTTTCGAAAAAATAATCAACAATAGATCTATTATTGTTTTTGGTCAAATTCAGCATGGTCTTGCAAAGTGAGTCTTGACTTAATAATTTTGACTCAACCTCACTCAAAGTTAGGGTATCCAGGAATCTAGCATGTTTCCCCTATCACCTAGGTCTATGTCTAGGTCTATGTCTATAATTTACAAGTGAAATTCCAAATGCCTAACCAAATATTACAAAACCACACCTGACATATCACACACTCCAAGCCCAAATCTAATGCTCTTCAAATATTAATGTTGAAGCCTTCAACCCACCCTAGTGTTAAGAATATAGCTAAGAAAGTAAATAACGAACAAGATCAAGAAAGAAAATAAGACTCACGGAAAAGGCACAAAGCCAATTCAATTAATATGTACATCAATAATGTATATATAGTACATATTGCACAACTGTCCTCTAACGATATGACCATTAGGGTAAGATAACAAACTGAGATTAGAGTTTTCAACATTCCCCCTTAATCATAAGTTCTTTCTTGCCTAAAAATCTGCCACTTCTTGACCACTAGTAATGTGTCAAGCGAATATTCAAAGGACTTAAGATCATCTCTAAACTCTGAAAAAAATAACAGAAGACAAAGTCTTCTACTAAATTTATGGTTTCAGGATGACCACAAACCAATCTAGTGGTTTCATGATAACCACAAACACAATCTGGTGGTTTCGGGATGACCACAAACCAATCTAGTGGTTTTGGGATGACCACAAACCGAATGTCTAGCAGAAGTTGATGTCTTCTACTAAGTAGCGTGGTTTTAAGTTAACCATAAACTAACCAAGCAAAGGGATGAAATCAACAACTACAAATGTTGATGATTCTCTCTGAAAGTATAACAAGTAGAACTTCATGTATTCTGCTTAATTGGTGGTTTCAAGCTGACCACAAACTATCAAGAGTTCAAAAACAAGTAGAACCTCATGTCTTTTGCTTAGTTGGTGGTTTTAAGTTGACCACAAACTATCAAGAGCTAAAAAACAAGATCTCAAAAACTATGAAGAGATGGTTTCAAGATTACTAAAAACCATATCGACAACATACGAATTAATAAATTGATTGTATGTTCAGGAACAAGGCTGCATACTTGATCATCTGTTCACAGAATCTAAAATAAACTTGGAACCTGACTGAAAACTTTAGATGTTATTCCCCCCTGTCAAGGACAAGTTGTTCAAATTCCCTTGACCATCATTCACAAGTATGGCCAAGAAGAGATCCAACACTTGTATAAGCTACTGGAACAATGTGTACACTTTCACAATGCATACACAGATGAAGATCGAAACACTGATCTATCATCTTATCATTATCCACTTCATTGACTTCACCGATTTTTTTGTGAGCAGACTGCGGAAATTTCTCAACAAAAGGGTGTTGGATTCAACAAAAAATGCACCCACTTATAATCATAATTCAATTTCAATAGTATTTGATACTTACAAAGGGAACACCATAAACTCTTGAAATGCAATTTTTTACAACTTTAGGATTTCACCTATTTTCTTAGCCTTTCATTTATCATGCATAGATGGTGTTAACACATAAAATTGATCATGCAAATGAGGATTTATGGTTTTCAGAACCTACATTTAACCATATCTCCCGGTATTATTTCATACCATCAACTAAAACCCTCCTTGGAGTGTGCAAGCTATATTTGAGTTGGCGTTGCGAACTAGTTAAGGAAGAGGGTTGGAGATTAGGCATCTTGCAGGCATCTGAGTGCAAATATGAAATTACCAACATCAACCTCATAGCCATCAGGTACTCCATGAGATTTTTTGTCTTATTTGGAGGCCATGAATGGTTTGGCTACTTTATTTTCCTTTGGCGCTGTGAACTGGCTCAGGTGTTGTGAATTGAGACAGGCGCTACAAAATGCGCTACAAAATTTTCAGTAGAAGATACTTTTACAGATTTGATCATAAATCCAAAACGGTGATGTGGGTTTCTCTGAAATTGTTTGTGGAGGAATATCATATCATTGTTGACTTGCTAACCAAAATTCAGCCTGACCCAGTTTGGCATTTGAGAGAAACAATTAAAACACCAATGCGCTACGAAATGTGTTGCAAATTCTTTATTTTGCATAGCTGTTGGATATTCTCCTTGTTGGGACGTTTCCCCCTATCAAGGAGGATTCGAATGAATTCTCATGGATCAGTTAGATGTCAAGGGAAACCTGCACCTAAGTTTTAGCTCCATTAAAGACCTCATGTAGTGAGTTAGAAACAATTTATTAATGACTTCCATCAATTTCCTAAAAATTAATAGTTTGTTGGATTTTTGTCTCTTTGACTATTGTCACCTAGCTCCAAGGCCTAGAATCCAATGAAATAGATGGGATTGGACCTCCTAAGGATATTTTGATGTTATTTTCTATTTAAGAGAGGAGGGAGCTCTTGGAGAGGGGTTGGATTCATGAGCTAAGAGAGGCTAGAGAGAGTAGGAGTAGGTAGTTTCCCTGTGTGTGTTCATTTGTAAGCCTGGGGGCATTTTATGATTGTAATCATTACTATTATTGAAGACTCATGAGAGCTGTGATTTTCATATTATAATTCTTTTGTTTTATATATCTTCTTATTTGAATATATTGCAGATTTGAGGATCAAAGGTTGTTAATGATTTATGGATCCCTAAGCAGTAGAGGATTTGTTGTAATTTTGCCCATAAGTCAATGTTTTATTCAAGTGTTTGTTGATTTATTAAACTAAGAGGATGTTTGTTTAGTGAACATTCTATGTTATGTTTTCCTTCTTAATTCTTCCATCTATCAACATATAATCTTGTTTTCTGTTGAGCATCTTTAGCGCCTTCTATGAGTAGAATGTTTATGACTCCATTGCCCATTGGTGTAGCCTATTGATCTACAGTTTTCTTCCCTCTCCCTTTGTTTCTCCATCTTGCTGATCCACCTATTCAAACCAAAAATTATCTTTTACAAACTTATTTGATGGGTACTAGGCTTATCCTCTAGCAATGTGAGGGTGACTCTCAGTGCTAACACATGGTGAGTAGAATATTTACCATGTGTCCATGAGTCAAGTGCAGGCTTTCTTCGACAAGTCCCTTCACGTTGATTTCTGCAGAGTTAAACCATATTAGAGTTGTTGGGAGAAAATGGAGGTCACAGTTGATGGTCGATGTTGTAGGTCAACCATTTTTCTTGTAGATCCAAAAGACACATTTTCTCTAAACACGTGCGGCCTATTAACACACCCAAGCTGTAGAGGGGTGATTTATTGGAAGCCTAGATAATTCTCCAAACCCTTGGGAATATGTCGACCACACCAAACAGATGACATAATAAACTAACTCGTCCACCTTTCAATGGTTCATATTTAGGGTTTGTACTTCAAAAATCTCACAACAAATAGAAAATCAAGCACCGCATGTTGAGGGGCGAAATGGATTAATGGCACATAGCAAATGAGGTCGATGGAAAGCTTCAATATAGGATCTTGCAGTTAGGGTTTCAAACTTCTTCACAATTTCTTGGTGGCGAAAGGATCATCTTTCAACAAACATACCTCAACTTCTTCACCAATTTCTGTCATTCTTTCCCTTTGTCATTTCTTGCAGCCCTTGCACTCCAGCAAGGCACAATCTTCGTTCCAAAATGAACGAACAAAAATCTTTTGTCTTCACATGCCACGATCTCACTTCACACATATCTTCCATGTGGGTGACTCTTTTAACATGTTTAACATGTCCATGACATTAAATGAGGGCTCTTCAATAGACATAATATTGAATCTTCCTCGACTCTTATGCGATCCTCAGCTCTAAAGCTCGACGTTGGTGGCTCTCTTTTGTATCCCACAAGATTCCAGCGGCTCTTGGTCTCTTGGTGACACCTATGCACGTGGAAACATAAAAATGAGCACTAGAAAACCGACTTCACTTTGAACATAGCAAACCCTCAGTTCATCAACATAGATTTCATCTACCATGGAAAACTACCATGGTGCTACCAGGCATTAAGAAATATAGTACTCTAATACCACTGTTAAGAATATAGTCAAGAAAGTAAATAACAAACAAGATCAAGAAGGCAAAGAAAACTAGTGGAAAATATACTAAGACAATTCAATTATATGTACATCAATAATGTATATATAGTACATATTACACAATTGTCCTCAAACGGTATGACTGTTAGGGTAAGATAACTAACTGAGATTAGAGTTTTCAACACCTAGGGATTTATTAAACATGCTTCAATCCACCCTAGGGATTTACTTAGGAAATAAAAATAAGATATAAAAATAATACTATTTCAAATCATAACAACATGCATGCATAAATCACAAAGACAGATTCTTTAGGAAAAACCAATCAACAATAGATCTATTATTTCCCTTGACCAAATCCTACCTAGCCACCAATGTCCTCACATATTACAATGGACTATCCCTTTTATAGGCTTTCAATAGATGTAATACACAGGCTCAATACAATGGATCACCAATACCCTCTGCAAGAAACCACCACTCTTAACCTAACAACTTTGATTCTTTCATTGAGTCAAGTTTATTCTAACACATCTATGTGAACAACATCTCTGTTAACTACATCCAGTAATAATTAACCGGTCAACCCATCTGCATTTTTCTGAGCCATAGATTAATTCACTAATTAGATTCTCATTATGTTTTCAGTTTGTTTTGTCTATACAATTCAAACTCTCGCTTTTTGCTTATTCCCACCAATAACAATAACAAGATGAAGAGAATCATGAGGGCACCTTTCGTGGTTATTGCTCTGCCAGTTATCTTACTATGCTTTATTACCACATTGCAATCAGATTCCCTTCATGATTTTTGCTCCAATCCTCCATGTTTTATTGCCTCGAGAGTTTCCCTCCAATACCCTTTCGGCATAGGCAGCAGAGGCTATGGCCACCGCGATTTTCAGGTCGAATGCGATACTGAATTTTTTGATTACTTTTTCCCTCAACATCAAAGGCCGCAATTACAGTATAAGGAAAGCTTTCTTCGATGGAAGATCTCTGCATGTTTTGGACATGATAATTGACGCAACTCCATGCTATCTCCCAAATGCATCTCTAGATTTCACTGGCTCTCCTTTTGAGATCGCTTACCCTTATTCAAAGTTGTTATTCAAGGATAAGAAAGTATATAAAATTTGAAATTGATTCAGTGGCTCATAATTTAATGTCTCTAGGTACTAAGATTATTATGAGATTCTGTGATTTTAAGATTAAAAATAATTAATAAATTCATCAAGTCATGTATAAAAATAATTAATAAATTTATCAAGTTTTGCATTTATTATCCTTGGGATGAAAATAATTTGAGGAAGTGTTAACGTTGAAATAAATCCCATAATAAAGATTAACATAGTGTTGTGATGTAAAGTATGGTTTCTCATTACAAAATGTTGCCTAAATGTTATTTGTAATTTAATCTGTAAATTAATCAGTTAAAAAAGATCTTCATTAACCACCACATCAATTAAACATTTTGCAACTTTTATATTTTATTTTTAACAATTTTTATTTAAAAAATTAATAAATTTTACAAAATTATTTAACTAAATCAACATTACTATTCACAAATATAATATTCAAATTGAACCCTTTTTAATATTAATATCAAGTTTCATCATATTTATTTAAAATCTATAATGTAAACATGCAAGATCCATAGCAACAATTACTCTGACAAAAACTAAAAATGAGTTAAACATAATCCCAATATGCAAGATCCATAACAACAATTACTCTCCTAAAAACTAAAAATAAGTTAAACATAATCCCAATAAGAGACATACTCCCGTAAGTACAAGCTCAATACATACATGTACGTCACTTCATGCAAATTCTAGAGTATAATGTATTGTGTAAATTTGTTTGTATATTAAAACATTTCTCCAATACTTTGATGGACTAGAAGGTCATTTCCTAAATTTATTGATGGACTAGAAGGTCATTTCCTAAATTTAAAGTTAGTGATAATTTCTAAACATAAGGGACTATGTAGAAGTGATTGTAACAATTCCATTAAGATAATGAGCATTGTACCACAAAGATCAAAATCTATATCACAAGCAATGGTTAATTATGTAATGATCAAAATCAAAATTAAAGATGTAAAAGAGATTGAAAGTTATAGCTTATTATGGTCAACTTTCGGTTATGTTTGAAAACAATAAAATAATCTTTATAATGTAGAAACTGAATAAACAAGGTTAGATAGATTTCTTTAGAATAAAAAGACTATTCTAAAAAAACTATTATCTTTAGAATAAAATAAGAAATACAACAAAACATAGATTTAGAATATTATATATCATATTTTATATTAGTCTATATGTCTCGTATTCTAAAGAAACGTTTTTTTCCATAATTCAAAAAGAAGTTAAAAAAACAATATATAAATTCAAAAATGTTGATAAGCTTTTAACAGTTTACAAAACAAAGTATCTAACAACTTAGTGACAAGGTTTTGTATGTTTATTACATACATGTCTACAAAAACAAGATTTTTTTTTTTGTTGGGAAGACAAAAAAGCACAAGACTTTACTAAATATTGTGTGAAAGTATAATATTATACAATGAAAGTGTAAAAGTGTTTTTGGTTAATATCATTTTGGTATTAGTGGTAAGAGATTTCCTTCAATTATGTGAACATTTGTTGTAACTGTGGGTTTCATAAGATGTAACTCATATTTGTGTTGTCATTTTCTAGTGTGTATTTCAAGCTATGGTCATAGAAGTATGCATTAATAATGAGCACATGAAACCAATATATTTGATAGAATGAAAAAGGTTGGGAGCAGTTGTTTGTGAAAAAAAAATTCAAAAGTGGTAAGAAATTTTTTATGAAGTAAGCACGTCTTCTAACTATATCTAAATGACACATTTTTTAACAAAATCTTTCTTATATTTCTTGAAGTGTGTAAGGAAATGTAGATTTTTTTTTAAATAAAGTAATGAGAGAACTAAACTATTGGTTCAAACAATGTTACCTAAATCATGCTACGAACAAGACACTATAGTTTTTGTTTGTTGTTTTCATCATTTACCATGCGGATAAAAGTTTATTGTGTAGTACACAAGCTGCAAGTGTCTTTCGCACCAATCTAAGCTATATTCTTGAATAAAAATATCAACGCAATTGTGCAAGACAACTAGTTTTGTAGTTGAGAGTAAAATTCTTTATAGGAATGATTATGTTCTAGCTGAAAAGGAAAAGTGGCAATATGTTTTGTGAGGCTTGTCAAAAACAATGAAGTGGATGGTTAGGTTTGGAAATATAGGATACAAAGCAAGATAAAGAACATTGAATTTGATTAAGGACATATCATATATGCTACTTACTCTTGATTTGTTTTGTTCTAACTGGCCATGTTTTAGGAATAGCTTACATTGACTATTATTTTGATAACAAAAAATTGCAATAGCAGCAATAAATCCAATTGTATAGGCTATGTTTAATGTAATTAGTGCAAATATTGTTCTCTTAGGTGAATGGAAATGTTTGTTCAAACTTTTGCAAGTTACTCAATCATTGTGTTTATGTTCAAAACAATACAATATTTTGTGTATCCTCATTCAAATGAGATTGTGTATTGTAGACCATTTAGTTCCTAATTTGAAAAATACTCATTCCAAGTGTCAAGAAATGAACTCGGATATCAAATCATTGAAAACATTTATTGTTATTGTAAGTATTCCATTGTTTTCAATGAAATAAGCATGCATGTATTCTATTTTTGTTGGGGAGTTCATGATTTGGTTACATCTTAAGCCATACATTACCAAGACATCACCCTTAAATACCTTTCCTAGCCTCTGTGTACATAATTGTATAATAGAGCATGATATTTCAAAACATGTAACTTGTGGGTAGAAAAAATTGTGTTGTGTCAAAAAATTATTTTTGACATTTTGTTACCATAGTTGCAATTTGTTTTGTTGGTAGAGCAGGTTTTCTAATGAGTTTGTAGAACTTTATTTTCTCTTTAACAAAAGAGAGAAAAAATATATAAAAATATCGGTTGGTACTTTGATTATAATTCTAACTTGTCGGGGATTTTTATTTTCATGAATTTCTTCCTCTTTTGAAGAAACATTAATATGTATGCTGGAAATACAAAGATAATGTGAGTTAAAGAATAGCTTCTACTTTATTAAGTAATGCATTGAAAATATTAAAGAAACCTTTTTCAAATGAAAACAAGTGTTGAGAAAGAGATTTCATTGCTACATGATATTGCAAGCAATCATACAGTTGGGAGGCTTTTGAGGTTGTTTTTCTATATCCAATGTAAAATTCTCAAGGAAGAGGCACTCACGAAATAATTATTTTCACCATTCAATCACACCATTTAAGCATTCACCATTCAATCACACCATTTAAGCATTCAGGGAAATCAACTTAGAGACAAATAATGGAAGCATTATTTAACGTAAATTGTAGTTTTCGCAATTGGAGGAAAATGACTATAAAACTTCAAGTTCCCAAGTCTAATATATATTCACCAAAGGGTTGAATAGAAGGTTGATTTATTACTTGAAGAGAAAAGCACAACCACCTGTAGTGAAACAATCCACTAGAAGAAGCCATGCAGAGCACAATGACACTAGTTTCAAGCCACCAATCTCTCAAGCCCACAAAACATTTAGGAAGATCACCACCCGAGCAACATTATGCCAATGCTCTAATAAAGCTATGATGAGAAGGCATGGTAAAACCAAAAATAAGAAGTATGTCAGGACAAGAACACCACCCATATTAAAAAGAAACACTATTTGTGAGTACCAAACAATCAAGAAAAATGCCAAGTAAACTTATCCATGGACTTAATGTCACTTAAAGCTATGATGAGAAGGCATGGTAAAACCAAAAATAAGAAGTATGTCAAGACAAGAACACCATCCATATTTTAAAAAAACACTAATTGTGAGTACCAAACAACCAAGAAAAATGCCAAGAAAACTTATCCATGGACTTGATGTCACTTGAACCTAATACCCAAAATAATCTAAGAATCATAGCATGCAAAGACAATCCAAACCATCCAAAGACAATGCAATACAACTCACAACATTGAATATGGTAACCATTGAGCATCCAACCCTTACTCCCACAACATTAAATATGGTACACTGTGACAGATGTGCAATTAATACAACATTACCCTAATGCAATGCCACCTCCTACACACAAAAACCCAAGGAGAATATCAATGTCTGACTACAATTAAATACAACTCACAATGTTGAATATGGTAACCACTGATCATTCAACCATGTACACCCACAACATTAAAGATGGTACATCGTGATATATGTGCAATTAATAAAACATTACCCTAATGAACTACCACCTCTTACACACAATCACCCAAGGAAAATGTCATTGTCCGAATAGAATGCAATATAACTCACAACATTGAACATGGTAATCACCGAGCATTCAACCCTTGTTGGAAATATTACACACTCACCTATAATTATTTTCCTAAGTTTTACCGTCCAATGTTGACAACTCTTCCTTAGATGTGAATATTCTCTCTAGAGAATATTCCCATACAAAATAGGATATTCTTATTCAATTTAGAGTCAGTTACACTTACTTACACTTAATTAGACTAGTCAAAATCATGATTCAGTTAACTGATGATTGCATGGATCAGTTAACTAGGGCTAGGTTGTAGTTCACTCCAAATGTCTGTCAGTGAATGTCTAGCTCTATCTCGATCACTACTATGGCACATTAGTTACTCATGTCACCTATATCTATTGTAAATTATTACTCTTTGAGTGTGGAATGTAGTTAATACAATTCTTTTGTTCTCTCTCTCTCGTTTTCATCTTTTCTCATTTTTCTTATGCAAACTATGTATGTCCTTTTCTAGCTAGATATTATCTATGCAAGTTCATTCAAATTTACATGGTATCAGAGGCAATGGATTGCTAGGAAAAAGACACACTAGACTCTTTTTGCAGGTATTAAAGATTGAAGAATGAAGAAAAGATGGATTATTCATCGATAATACTTATCACGCCTCATAACTATTTGGAGTGGAAGCCAAAAATTCTACTTCAACTCAGATGCAAAGGCTTATACCAAATAATTATGGCAATGGAAGTAGAGCCTGATTTCGTTGATGAGAAAAATGATTTTCTGAATAGACAAGATATGGCCATAGGATGTATCTTTTTGTCTATTTCTCCTGAAATTATCCACCAAGTATATGATGAATCACAAGACTCAACTCCAAACGAACTATGGACCAGATTGGAGGTTCTATTCGGGAATAAAAAATATTGTGAATATTTCATACAAGATATTGGAAAGATAGATCCAGAAGAGAAACCATCAGAATATCAATCATCTTATTCCTAAGAGTCTTCTACACAAGTATCTGCACAAATTCTTGTTCCATTAATTGTATATGATGTCTACTCCATTTCATATTTGTTTTTTGAATTTCATACGAAAGATATCATGCATGAAGATCAAGAGTCACATGCAGAAACTTTTTCATGTGTCATGCATGCATCTCAGGAGAAACATGCATGCTTCATGCATGCATATTAGGATACAATAAGGGAGCCACACACATCAGATTCAATTCTGATATTTTATGAGAAACAATTGCAGGAAAAAAATGGATATTTGAATTCCTCTCAAAAAGATATCCAATTTCAAAAAAACAAATCATTTGAAACGGAGTTCGGGAAGTGAATTTATAATAATTTTAAAATCATCAAAATTTCAACGCTTTTTTTTTTCGGAAACGGCTGAATCATTTTCAAAATTTCATCCAAACTTTATTTGGATCTTCTTCATTACAAGAAGAGAAAGTGGATATGTGTGGACATCTCAATGGTGCATCTACTTCATCAGATCTGTGAAGATATCTACATCTTCAACAAAATCTTCAATGAGCACAAACTTGCATTGTTGTGAGGTCTTCTTGGAGTGAAGGACAAGGTTTCTTAGAAAAAAATGAAGGTTGTTCCATCTCATTTTTTTTTATGCATTGTAATTTGAGGGGGGGTTTCCCATGACGTTTTCCCTTTTTCCTCATTTTTTTTTTAGTGTTTTGAATTTTGGTGGGTGTTTCGCATTGCTGTTTGCCATTTTTCTCTTTTTTTGTGTGTTTTATTATTATTAGTGTTGTACTTGGGGTCCCTTAGTGTGTTTTTGTGGCCGCCCCCCCATCCACATGCCCACCCTAGTGGTGGAGGGGGGCGGGGTGTGGTGTTGGAGATATTACACACTCACCTATAATTATTTTCGTAAGTTTTATCGTCCAATGTTGAGAACTCTTCCTTAGATAATATTCCCCTATAAAATAGGATGGTCCTCTTCAGTTTAGAGTCAGTTACACTCAGTTACAATTAATTATACTAGTGGAAGTCGTGACTCAATTAACTGATGATTGCATGGATCAATAAATTAGGACTATGTGGCAGTTCACTCCAAATGTTTGTCAGTGAGTGTCTAGATCTCTATAGATCACTACTATGGTGCATTATTTACTCATGTAGCCTATATCTATTGTAAATTATTCACTCTTTGAGTGTGGAATGTAGTAATTACAATTCTTTTGTTCTCTCTCTCTCGTTTTCGTCTTTTCTCATTTTTCTTCTGCAAACTGTATATGTCCTTTGCTAGCTAGATATTATTTGTGCAGTTTCATTCACATTTACAACCCTATACTCCCACAACATTAAATATGGTACACTGTGATAGATGTGTGATTAATACAACATTACCCTAATGCATTGCCACCTCCTACACACAATCACCCAAGGAGAATGTAACTATCTCACTAGACTACCATCGCACATTTAAATTTTGGTGTTTAATAATTGTATCAAACATGTTAAAATGTGACAACAATAAATTAAAATAAAATGTAAAACTAAAATTTACTTATGTAAATATCTAGTGGTGTTGGTTTATGAAATAGTGGAAGTTTGTATAACCGGTGGTAGTTCTTGTAACTATGTAACGGTTCCAAGATATATATATATATATATATATATATATATATATATATATATATATATATATATATATATATATATATATATATATATATAGAGAGAGAGAGGGAGAGAGAGAGAGAGAGAGAGAGAGAGAGATGTATTTTGGGGGCTGGTAGGTAAGCCTAATTGTAATCCTATTTTGAATAATAGAGATCTCGATACCTTGCCCTCTGGATGTTTCATTGACACATTGTCAGGGTTTTACCACGTAAGTCTCCTGTGTTATGTGAGTGATTGTTTTTTCTCTATTGTCATATTTCTTGAATTTAATTGTTTTGTTAGGATCTAAATCCCAACAAGTAGTATCCGAGCGAAGGAGAAGGAATTTTGGTCTCATGAAGGTTCGCATGATGTGCATCCATTTCATAGAGAAACAATCTGTGAACATTAAGCAAAGATTTATACTTTGAGATCAAGCGAAGACTAAGTGAACCCTGCAAACTCTTGTGAAGGCCGAGAACATTGGAAACCATGAAGGTACAAAACTTAAAAAAATATATTTAAAAATTATATTCCACCGGTTTTTGGTTTATGAGGAAGAATATATTTTGAAAGGAAAAAATATCTTGTTCAGAAATATATTTAAAAAAAAAAAGGTGTGGAAGAATATATTTTGTTTTTAAATATTATTTAAGTGGGTGGAGTCTTTAAATTTTTTATTGAAGTTTGAATGTTGGAGCGGAAATATATTTTCTTTTATGAGTTTGGAGCAGAAATATATATTTTTGATTCAGGGAGTAGTAATATATATTTTTCAAAAAATCAAATTGATATTTGAAGAGAGGAAATATGTTTTTCAAAAAATCAAATTGACTTTTGAAGTGAAAAAATCAAATAGATATTTGAAGAAGGGAAATATTATTTTCAAAAAATCAAATTGATATTTGAAGAGCGAGGAAATATATTTTTTCAAAAATTCAAATTGATTTTTAGGAATAAAGAAAAAAAAATCAAATTGACTTTTAGAGTGAGCTTGTGTATAGAGAATTAATGACAAAGATTACAAATGCTAAATTCAAAGTTAAAAAAAAATAATGGTAATAATTACTTTGAATTGTGGAAACTTAATTAAAATGTAAGATTTGTTAGCAACAAACGGTGATTACCTTGGAGTTGTAAAATTATTGATTGCATGTAAATGGGCATACGACTATAAGAACTAGTGATCGTGAAAGAAGAAAACAAATTATTTACCTTGGAGTTGTAAAATTATTGATTGCATGTAAATGGGCATACGACTGTAACACCTAGATAGGTATGTGTACCCCTAGTTTATTGGGTCACCTATGAAAATTATAGACATATATTTGAGTACAATGAATATGTGGGCGACATATGTGATGGAATAGTCTTGACTCGGTGAAAAAGTCGAGTTAAATTTGTTTTTTAGGTCAAATTACATGGTTTTTTGGGTCCATGTTTTTTGGGATACCCTGTGGTATTGTGTCCATGGATTGCATGTAATGAAGCCTATAAAAGACTTGATGAATTCCATTGTAAGTGATCCTGGAGGTGAACAGTAAAGGCTTACTTGGTCGACTCGGCCAGATTGGGTCAAGGGAATGTTCATGTTAAGGTGGAGCATTGAGACACCATTGTAAGGTACCTAGTGGTGAGCAACAAAAGTTCACATGGGTCGTCTGGGTCGATTTTTTGGTCAAGGTTTTTTCGAATGCAAAGTTTGAGGTGGAACAATGTGTTCAGTTTAGAAAGTTGGGTCTATAGAAAGGTTGATGTGTTTAGATTTTTGTAGAACATTGGCAGGTCAATCATGTATTTTGAGATTAGATGATGGAGGAAAGTTCATATTCGTAGATTTTCAAGGAAGATGGGATCGAAGTGGCATGCTTGATATGCCAAGTTGTAGCAATTATTATGGGCAGAAGCGGTTGTGTTATCTAGTAAATCAGACGCCATTGGTTGCAAAAAGAATGGAAGATTTCAGAAGAGGTATGGACAGGTCATCTGGTGATTATTCAAATATGGAATTATTGGTTGTGATGCTTATTCTTTTATCAACATTCTAAGTAGGACCTAGATCAAATAGATAGATATTTCTTATGGTGATGATGTTAAGGAATGAATATTGTGGGATCCTACTTCCCACAGAATCATCATGGACATAGATGCATTGTTTGATGAATCTTCTTTTACAAAATCAAACATAGTAAAAGATACAAATCATGACTAGTAGAAGAAGGGAATTTGGAAGGTATTGATTTCCATGAAAGTTTCTCACCAATTGTTAAGCTTGTTTATATTCATGTTGTGTTACCACTAGTTTTGTTACTTGATCTTGAGTTAGTACAGCTAGATGTTAAAATTGTTTTACATGGATTTTTGGATCAGGAGATACATATGGAACAACCATAAAGGTTAGTTCAAGATTGCAACAAAAGATTTGTTTGCAAACTCAAGAATCATTGTATGGCCTAAGGTAACTAGGCAATGGGACAAGAGTTTTGATTCCTTCATGGTGAGTCAAATTTTATAAGAAGTGAGTATAACCATTGTGTTTATGTTATATTTTTTATCTTGGTGTTAAATGTTGTGCTTGTTGCAAGCACAAGCATGCTTGTGATTAACATGTTGGCTCAATTGGTTGGGACATTTGATATGAAGGATATAGCAGCAGCGAAACAAATCTTGGGCATGGAAATGCACAGAGAGAGGAAAGATGGTAAGCTTTGGCTATCACAACAGAAGTATGTGGTGAAGATACTCAGGAAATTCAGTATGAATAATGTGAAACCGGTAAAATCCCTTTGGCTTTCTATCTTAAGTTTTCTTTGGGTTTATGTCCTAACTAATGAAGAAGAAAGGGTTATATGTCTTGTGTATTGTATGCTAGTAGGAAATTTGATGTATGTGATGAAATGATTAATATTTCACATGCAGTTGGTGTTGTCAGTACACACATGGAAAAACCAGGTGAAGACCATGGAAATGGGTGTTGATGATTGTGATGGGAATGTTTAAGTATTTCACATGCAGTAGGTGTTCTCGGTGGACACATGGGAAAACCAGGTGAAGAGCATGGAAATGGGTGCTTCAATATTTTAGAATCACAAAAGAAGAAGAATCACCTATAGTGGTTGTAGTGATTTAGTTTGTGGTTATGATTCAGGAGATTTAGACAAGAGGAGACCTACCTCAGGTTATGTCTTGCAAGAATGCAAGGATATATTGAGTAAGTTTGGATAAGTACATGATAAGGTTTTATGTGGTGGTCAAAGCATTGTGCATTTGACTAACAGTCCAACATATCAAAATGGGGCAATGCATCATTTTGTAAGACAGGTTACTGATGGAGGTAACATGGTTCATACTGGAGAAAATTGTGCAAACATGTTCACGTAACCAGTGCTATTAGAGAAGTTGTAGAGTTGTGACGGTGTTTGGCTTCTCTTGTATTGCAAAAGAGGTGATGAATGGGCTAGGGCAAGGTATCCGGTAAATTTTTTCCAAGGTGGAGATGGTTAAAATATGACAACAATTAATTGAAAGAAAATGTAAAACTAAAATTTACTTATGTAAATATTTAGTGGTGTTGGTTTACGAACTAGTGGAAGTTTGTATAATCGGTGGTAGTTCTTGTTAGTATGTAAGTATGTAACGGTTCCAAGATAGATATATATCTATGAAGCCTGAGATATGTATTTTAGGGGCTTGTAGGTAAACCTAATTGTAAGCCTATTTTGAATAATAGAGATATCGGATGTTTCCTTGACACATTGTCAAGGTTTTACCATATAAATCTTGTGTGTTATGTGAGTGATTATTCTGTCTCTATTATCATATTTCTTACATTTAATTAATATTGCAATTCAAAAACTATTTAAATTCCTCTGGGCATTAGATTAGATTTGATCGTTACAACTCAAAAACTATTTAGAGTTTGAAAGTTGAATCTAAAAGGCCTGTCTACATCATAAAGGATTTCACTTTAAAAAATACTCTAAATCTGAAATCTCTCTCTACTTAACAAAGAACCTCATATTAAAAATAAAAATGGAATTTGAAAATCTCGATCTAACAATAATCACTAAAAAATAATCTGAAATCTCTATTTACTAACAAAACGAAAGGGATTCACATTGAAAATAATAATTTGTCATAAAAATAACCATTAGATTCTAAAATTTATTTTGAAATCTAATTTTTACCTATCAAAAAGATTTACATTAAAAATAAAAATTAATCTTAAAAAATTGTCATTAATGAAAAAAACATTTTCTTTTTATTATATATTAAAAATAAAAATTAATCTTAAAAAATTTTCATTAATGAAAAAAATATTTTCTTTTTCTTATGTATTATTTAATATGGTTGTTAAAGTTGGTTCCCTACAACTTACAAGTTTCATATTATATAATATTTATATTAATGGAACGTTGATAACATTGAAAAAAATAATGGTATCTTTCACTCCTATTTTGAATTTCAATATCCATTATTTTTAAGAAAATAATGGATATTGAATTTTGATTACTAAAAGTTGGTTTAAGACATGCTTTTCTAAGCCACTTCAAATACCATTATTAAATACTCACCATGTAAGTTTCGTATTGTATAATATTTATATTAATGGAATGTTGAGAACATTTAAAAAAAGAATTGTATCTTTCACTCCAATTTTGAAATTTAATATCCATTATTTGTGAAGAAAATAATGGATATTGAATTTTCATTACTAAAGGTTGGTTTAAGATATGATTTTCTAAGCTACTTGAAATATCATTATTAAATACTCACTATGTTTTTTTATAATTTCTCTCTTGTAGATTTACCACATAAATAAGGTAACCATGTTATATATACACTTATTCTAGTCATAATGCAAGATGATTGTGTTAATGAATATTTTATATATTGATTTTGCCAAAAAAAAAAAAAAAAAATGATGTTCTCATGTCACAATTGATGTATGCCCTAGTTTATGATGTTCGATTAGAGGTTAGATGATTGGAAATTACACATAATGCAAGTTGAGCCAGTCTTCTAACTTGGACAAAGTGTACATGTAAAGTATCCACATTTCCCATTGACTAGAACTTTCATTCACTTTCACTTACCACATGGAAACATTAATTGGTTGAGGTACTTGTTGATCCAGAATATATTTGCAGAATGAAATGAATACAGATTATTATCAAAAGATGCTTAAAATAGAATAACAGATATACAGTGAAATTGGTTTCTATTCAATAAGGAAATAAAATGAAACTATAAAATGCAGTGGAAACAAGCTTGCTATAATGGTGGCGACTTATCTCTGAGAAGAGATGTGATAGTTGTGCTCATTCGCAAGAAGATGATTACAATGAGGCTCTTAAGGCCTTTTTACAATAAACAGGAATGTCAAAAACCCTGGACATCCAAAAAACTTAACCCTAGGAGATGAAGTGCCAAAATTCATGTGGGCCCTATTTGGGTAAGTTAGTACATCAACTTCCCGGGGTCGTAATTTTTGCATACGATATCATAAATTTTTCATACTATCTCATTCTGACTATGGCGAGCCCTAAAAAATGTTGTTTGGGGCCTCAAAATGGCCCGACAAGTCAGGGACCCGAAATCTAGGGAAAAAAACTACTAAACTAGAAAAATTCCAAAATGAGCTAGTTGGAATAGGTGGGAGGCCACCGACATCCATCTAGATCAATCCTACCCCCTTAGGAAGAAATGGTAAGAATTTTTTTATGAAGTAAGCACGTCTTCTAACTATATCTAGATGGCACATTTTTTAACAAAATCTTTCTTATATTTCTTAAAGTGTGCAAGGAAATGTAGATTTTTTTTTAAATAAAGTAATGAGAGAACTAAACTATTGGTTCAAACAATGTTACCTAAATCATGCTACGAACAATACACTATAGTTTTTGTTTGTTGTTTTCATCATTTAACATGTGGATAAAAGTTTATTGTGTAGTACACAAGCTGCAAGTGTCTTTCACACCAATCTAAGCTATATTCTTGAATAAAAATATCAATGCAATTTTGCAAGACAACTAGTTTTCTAGTTGAGAGTAAAATTCTTTATAGGAATGAGTATGTTCTAGCTGAAAAGGAAAAGTGGCAATATGTTTTGTGAGGCTGGTAAAAAACAATGAAGTGGATGGTTAGGTTTGGAAACATAGGATACAAAGCAATATAAAGAACATTGAATTTGATTAAGGACATATCATATATGCCACTTACTCTTGATTTGCTTTGTTCTAACTGACCATGTTTTAGGACTAGTTTACATTTACTATTATTTTGACAACAAAAAATTGCAATAAAAACAATAAATCCAATTGCATAAGCTATGTTTAATGCAATTAGTGCAAATATTGTTCTCTTGGGTGAATGGAAAATGTTTGTTAAAACTTTTGCAAGTTGCTCAATCACTGTGTTTATGTTCAAAACAATACAGTATTTTCTGTATCCTCATTCAAATGAGGTTGTGTGTTATAGACCATTTAGTTCCTAATATGAACAACACTCATTCCAAGTGTCAAGGAATGAACTCAGATATCAAGTCATTGGAAACATTTATTGTTATTGTCAATATTCCATGTTTGTCAATGAAATCAACATGCATGTATTCTATTTTTGTTGAGGAGTTCATGCTTTTGCTACACCTTAAGCCATACATTACCAAGACATCACCCTTAAATACCTTTCCTAGCCTATGTGTACATAATTGTATAATAGAGAATGGTATTTCAACACATGTAAGTTGTGGGTAGAAAAATTGTGGTGTCAAAAAATTCTTCTTGACATTTTGTTACCATAGTTGCAATTTGTTTTGTTAGTAGAGAAGGTTTTCTAATGAGTTTGTAGAACCATATTTTTTCTTTAACAAAAAAGGAGAAAAAATACATGAAAATATCGGTTGGTAATTTGATTATAATTCTCACTTGCCGGGGATTTTTATTTTCATGAATTTCTTCCTCTTTTGAAGAAACATTACTATGTATGTTGGAAATACAAAGATAATGTGAGTTAAAGAATAGCTTCTACTTTTATTAAGTAATGCATTGAAAATATTAAAGAAACCTTTTTCAAATGCAAATAAGTGTTAAGAAAGAGATCTCATTGCTACATGATATTGCAAGAAATCATATAGTTGGGAGGATTTCGAGGTTGTTTTTCTATAGCCAATGTAAAATTCTCAAGGAAGAGGCACTGAAGAAATAATTATTTTCACCATTCAATCACACCATTTAAGCATTCAAGGAAATCAACTTAGAGCCTAAAATGATGGAAGTATTTAACGTAAATTGTAGTTTTCTCAAAGGGAGGAAAATGACTATAAAACTTCAAGTGCCCAAGTCTAATATATATTCACCAAAGGGTTGATTAGAAGGTTGATTTATTACTTGAAGAGAAAAGCACAACCACGTGTAGTGTAACAATCCACTAGAAGAAGCCATGCAGAACAATCTGACACTAGTTTCAAGCCATCAATCTCTCAAGCCCACAAAACATTGAGGAAGCTCACCACCCAAGCAACATTATACCAATGTTGTAATAAAGCTATGATGAGAAGACATGGTAAAACCAAAAATAAGAAGTATGCCAGGACAAGAACACCACCCATATAAAAAAAAAA